>CAJQUW010011481.1:0-217856 GCA_907163375.1 Prostheceraeus crozeri
GAAGACAGATATGAACAAGCCGTTTGTTTCAGTGAATTTGTCTCACTCTTAGCTTTCAAACGAGCTATGGCACGACAAAATCCGTCCACTGGAAGCCAAAATCGAAGCGAGCTGTCCAGAGGGGGGGACGTCAGCGAAAATTTTTCTCTCCGATGGCGTTCAAATTCACCATACCGATGCAGAATTTCACGCTGAATCCAAATCTGGCCTCCGTTTTCTCATCCGATGGTTCGTTTTGGCGCTACACACCAAAACGTCCCAAATTCTAACTCTGTCGTTTTTCGAAAAATGTTGAAAATTTTTTCTCGCCGATTGCCTTGAAACTCACCATACAGATAGAGAATTTCACGCTGATTCCAAATCTGAAATCCGTTTTCCAATCCGATGCTTCGTTTTGAAGCTACAGCCCAAAACGTCCCAAATTCTAACTCTGTCGTTTTTCGCCAATGTCCCAAAATCTTAAATGGCGTCTCACATCTAAACGAAGACAGATATGAACAAGCCGTTTGTTTCAGTGAATTTGTCTCACTCTTAGCTTTCAAACGAGCTATGGCACGACAAAATCCGTCCACTGGAAGCCAAAATCGAAGCGAGCTGTCCAGAGGGGGGGGACGTCAGCGAAAAATTTTTCTCTCCGATGGCGTTCAAATTCACCATACCGATGCAGAATTTCACGCTGAATCCGAATCTGGCCTCCGTTTTCTCATCCGATGCTTCGTTTTGGCGCTACACACCAAAACGTCCCAAATTCTAACTCTGTCGTTTTTTCGAAAAATGTTGAAAATTTTTTCTCGCCGTTTGCCTTGAAACTCACCATACAGATAGAGAATTTCACGCTGATTCCAAATCTGAAATCCGTTTTCCAATCCGATGCTTCGTTTTGAAGCTACAGCCCAAAACGTCCCAAATTCTAACTCTGTCGTTTTTCGCCAATCTCCCAAAATCTTAAATGGCGTCTCACATCTAAACGAAGACAGATATGAACAAGCCGATTCTTTCAGTGAATTTGTCTCACTCTTAGCTTTCAAACGAGCTATGGCACGACAAAATCCGTCCACTGGAAGCCAAAATCGAAGCGAGCTGTCCAGAGGGGGGGGGACGTCAGCGAAAATTTTTTCTCTCCGATGGCGTTCAAATTCACCATACCGATGCAGAATTTCACGCTGAATCCGAATCTGGCCTCCGTTTTCTCATCCGATGGTTCGTTTTGGCGCTACACACCAAAACGTCCCAAATTCTAACTCTGTCGTTTTTCGAAAAATGTTGAAAATTTTTTCTCGCCGATTGCCTTGAAACTCACCATACAGATAGAGAATTTCACGCTGATTCCAAATCTGAAATCCGTTTTCCAATCCGATGCTTCGTTTTGAAGCTACAGCCCAAAACGTCCCAAATTCTAACTCTGTCGTTTTTCGCCAATGTCCCAAAATCTTAAATGGCGTCTCACATCTAAACGAAGACAGATATGAACAAGCCGTTTCTTTCAGTGAATTTGTCTCACTCTTAGCTTTCAAACGAGCTATGGCACGACAAAATCCGTCCACTGGAAGCCAAAATCGAAGCGAGCTGTCCAGAGGGGGGGACGTCAGCGAAAATTTTTTCTCTCCGATGGCGTTCAAATTCACCATACCGATGCAGAATTTCACGCTGAATCCGAATCTGGCCTCCGTTTTCTCATCCGATGGTTCGTTTTGGCGCTACACACCAAAACGTCCCAAATTCTAACTCTGTCGTTTTTCGAAAAATGTTGAAAATTTTTTCTCGCCGATTGACTTGAAACTCACCATACAGATAGAGAATTTCACGCTGATTCCAAATCTGAAATCCGTTTTCCAATCCGATGCTTCGTTTTGAAGCTACAGCCCAAAACGTCCCAAATTCTAACTCTGTCGTTTTTCGCCAATGTCCCAAAATCTTAAATGGCGTCTCACATCTAAACGAAGACAGATATGAACAAGCCGTTTCTTTCAGTGAATTTGTCTCACTCTTAGCTTTCAAACGAGCTATGGCACGACAAAATCCGTCCACTGGAAGCCAAAATCGAAGCGAGCTGTCCAGAGGGGGGGGACGTCAGCGAAAATTTTTCTCTCCGATGGCGTTCAAATTCACCATACCGATGCAGAATTTCACGCTGAATCCGAATCTGGCCTCCGTTTTCTCATCCGATGGTTCGTTGTGGCGCTACACACCAAAACGTCCCAAATTCTAACTCTGTCGTTTTTCGAAAAATGTTGAAAATTTTTTCTCGCCGATTGCCTTGAAACTCACCATACAGATAGAGAATTTCACGCTGATTCCAAATCTGAAATCCGTTTTCCAATCCGATGCTTCGTTTTGAAGCTACAGCCCAAAACGTCCCAAATTCTAACTCTGTCGTTTTTCGCCAATGTCCCAAAATCTTAAATGGCGTCTCACATCTAAACGAAGACAGATATGAACAAGCCGTTTGTTTCAGTGAATTTGTCTCACTCTTAGCTTTCAAACGAGCTATGGCACGACAAAATCCGTCCACTGGAAGCCAAAATCGAAGCGAGCTGTCCAGAGGGGGGGGGACGTCAGCGAAAATTTTTTCTCTCCGATGGCGTTCAAATTCACCATACCGATGCAGAATTTCACGCTGAATCCGAATCTGGCCTCCGTTTTCCCATCCGATGGTTCGTTTTGGCGCTACACACCAAAACGTCCCAAATTCTAACTCTGTCGTTTTTTTCGAAAAATGTTGAAAATTTTTTCTCGCCGATTGCCTTGAAACTCACCATACAGATAGAGAATTTCACGCTGATTCCAAATCTGAAATCCGTTTTCCAATCCGATGCTTCGTTTTGAAGCTACAGCCCAAAACGTCCCAAATTCTAACTCTGTCGTTTTTCGCCAATGTCCCAAAATCTTAAATGGCGTCTCACATCTAAACGAAGACAGATATGAACAAGCCGTTTCTTTCAGTGAATTTGTCTCACTCTTAGCTTTCAAACGAGCTATGGCACGACAAAATCCGTCCACTGGAAGCCAAAATCGAAGCGAGCTGTCCAGAGGGGGGGGACGTCAGCGAAAATTTTTCTCTCCGATGGCGTTCAAATTCACCATACCGATGCAGAATTTCACGCTGAATCCGAATCTGGCCTCCGTTTTCTCATCCGATGGTTCGTTTTGGCGCTACACACCAAAACGTCCCAAATTCTAACTCTGTCGTTTTTCGAAAAATGTTGAAAATTTTTTCTCGCCGATTGCCTTGAAACTCACCATACAGATAGAGAATTTCACGCTGATTCCAAATCTGAAATCCGTTTTCCAATCCGATGCTTCGTTTTGAAGCTACAGCCCAAAACGTCCCAAATTCTAACTCTGTCGTTTTTCGCCAATGTCCCAAAATCTTAAATGGCGTCTCACATCTAAACGAAGACAGATAGGAACAAGCCGATTCTTTCAGTGAATTTGTCTCACTCTTAGCTTTCAAACGAGCTATGGCACGACAAAATCCGTCCACTGGAAGCCAAAATCGAAGCGAGCTGTCCAGAGGGGGGGGACGTCAGCGAAAATTTTTTCTCTCCGATGGCGTTCAAATTCACCATACCGATGCAGAATTTCACGCTGAATCCGAATCTGGCCTCCGTTTTCCCATCCGATGGTTCGTTTTGGCGCTACACACCAAAACGTCCCAAATTCTAACTCTGTCGTTTTTTCGAAAAATGTTGAAAATTTTTTCTCGCCGATTGCCTTGAAACTCACCATACAGATAGAGAATTTCACGCTGATTCCAAATCTGAAATCCGTTTTCCAATCCGATGCTTCGTTTTGAAGCTACAGCCCAAAACGTCCCAAATTCTAACTCTGTCGTTTTTTCGCCAATGTCCCAAAATCTTAAATGGCGTCTCACATCTAAACGAAGACAGATATGAACAAGCCGATTCTTTCAGTGAATTTGTCTCACTCTTAGCTTTCAAACGAGCTATGGCACGACAAAATCCGTCCACTGGAAGCCAAAATCGAAGCGAGCTGTCCAGAGGGGGGGGACGTCAGCGAAAATTTTTCTCTCCGATGGCGTTCAAATTCACCATACCGATGCAGAATTTCACGCTGAATCCGAATCTGGCCTCCGTTTTCTCATCCGATGGTTCGTTTTGGCGCTACACACCAAAACGTCCCAAATTCTAACTCTGTCGTTTTTTCGAAAAATGTTGAAAATTTTTTCTCGCCGATTGCCTTGAAACTCACCATACAGATAGAGAATTTCACGCTGATTCCAAATCTGAAATCCGTTTTCCAATCCGATGCTTCGTTTTGAAGCTACAGCCCAAAACGTCCCAAATTCTAACTCTGTCGTTTTTCGCCAATGTCCCAAAATCTTAAATGGCGTCTCACATCTAAACGAAGACAGATATGAACAAGCCGATTCTTTCAGTGAATTTGTCTCACTCTTAGCTTTCAAACGAGCTATTGCACGACAAAATCCGTCCACTGGAAGCCAAAATCGAAGCGAGCTGTCCAGAGGGGGGGGACGTCAGCGAAAATTTTTTCTCTCCGATGGCGTTCAAATTCACCATACCGATGCAGAATTTCACGCTGAATCCGAATCTGGCCTCCGTTTTCTCATCCGATGGTTCGTTTTGGCGCTACACACCAAAACGTCCCAAATTCTAACTCTGTCGTTTTTTCGAAAAATGTTGAAAATTTTTTCTCGCCGATTGCCTTGAAACTCACCATACAGATAGAGAATTTCACGCTGATTCCAAATCTGAAATCCGTTTTCCAATCCGATGCTTCGTTTTGAAGCTACAGCCCAAAACGTCCCAAATTCTAACTCTGTCGTTTTTCGCCAATGTCCCAAAATCTTAAATGGCGTCTCACATCTAAACGAAGACAGATATGAACAAGCCGATTCTTTCAGTGAATTTGTCTCACTCTTAGCTTTCAAACGAGCTATGGCACGACAAAATCCGTCCACTGGAAGCCAAAATCGAAGCGAGCTGTCCAGAGGGGGGGGACGTCAGCGAAAATTTTTCTCTCCGATGGCGTTCAAATTCACCATACCGATGCAGAATTTCACGCTGAATCCGAATCTGGCCTCCGTTTTCTCATCCGATGGTTCGTTTTGGCGCTACACACCAAAACGTCCCAAATTCTAACTCTGTCGTTTTTTCGAAAAATGTTGAAAATTTTTTCTCGCCGATTGCCTTGAAACTCACCATACAGATAGAGAATTTCACGCTGATTCCAAATCTGAAATCCGTTTTCCAATCCGATGCTTCGTTTTGAAGCTACAGCCCAAAACGTCCCAAATTCTAACTCTGTCGTTTTTCGCCAATGTCCCAAAATCTTAAATGGCGTCTCACATCTAAACGAAGACAGATAGGAACAAGCCGATTCTTTCAGTGAATTTGTCTCACTCTTAGCTTTCAAACGAGCTATTGCACGACAAAATCCGTCCACTGGAAGCCAAAATCGAAGCGAGCTGTCCAGAGGGGGGACGTCAGCGAAAATTTTTTCTCTCCGATGGCGTTCAAATTCACCATACCGATGCAGAATTTCACGCTGAATCCGAATCTGGCCTCCGTTTTCTCATCCGATGGTTCGTTTTGGGCGCTACACACCAAAACGTCCCAAATTCTAACTCTGTCGTTTTTTCGAAAAATGTTGAAAATTTTTTCTCGCCGATTGCCTTGAAACTCACCATACAGATAGAGAATTTCACGCTGATTCCAAATCTGAAATCCGTTTTCCAATCCGATGCTTCGTTTTGAAGCTACAGCCCAAAACGTCCCAAATTCTAACTCTGTCGTTTTTCGCCAATGTCCCAAAATCTTAAATGGCGTCTCACATCTAAACGAAGACAGATATGAACAAGCCGATTCTTTCAGTGAATTTGTCTCACTCTTAGCTTTCAAACGAGCTATGGCACGACAAAATCCGTCCACTGGAAGCCAAAATCGAAGCGAGCTGTCCAGAGGGGGGGGACGTCAGCGAAAATTTTTTCTCTCCGATGGCGTTCAAATTCACCATACCGATGCAGAATTTCACGCTGAATCCGAATCTGGCCTCCGTTTTCTCATCCGATGGTTCGTTTTGGCGCTACACACCAAAACGTCCCAAATTCTAACTCTGTCGTTTTTTCGAAAAATGTTGAAAATTTTTTCTCGCCGATTGCCTTGAAACTCACCATACAGATAGAGAATTTCACGCTGATTCCAAATCTGAAATCCGTTTTCCAATCCGATGCTTCGTTTTGAAGCTACAGCCCAAAACGTCCCAAATTCTAACTCTGTCGTTTTTCGCCAATGTCCCAAAATCTTAAATGGCGTCTCACATCTAAACGAAGACAGATAGGAACAAGCCGATTCTTTCAGTGAATTTGTCTCACTCTTAGCTTTCAAACGAGCTATGGCACGACAAAATCCGTCCACTGGAAGCCAAAATCGAAGCGAGCTGTCCAGAGGGGGGGACGTCAGCGAAAATTTTTCTCTCCGATGGCGTTCAAATTCACCATACCGATGCAGAATTTCACGCTGAATCCGAATCTGGCCTCCGTTTTCTCATCCGATGGTTCGTTTCGGCGCTACACACCAAAACGTCCCAAATTCTAACTCTGTCGTTTTTTCGAAAAATGTTGAAAATTTTTCTCGCCGATTGCCTTGAAACTCACCATACAGATAGAGAATTTCACGCTGATTCCAAATCTGAAATCCGTTTTCCAATCCGATGCTTCGTTTTGAAGCTACAGCCCAAAACGTCCCAAATTCTAACTCTGTCGTTTTTCGCCAATGTCCCAAAATCTTAAATGGCGTCTCACATCTAAACGAAGACAGATAGGAACAAGCCGATTCTTTCAGTGAATTTGTCTCACTCTTAGCTTTCAAACGAGCTATTGCACGACAAAATCCGTCCACTGGAAGCCAAAATCGAAGCGAGCTGTCCAGAGGGGGGGGACGTCAGCGAAAATTTTTTCTCTCCGATGGCGTTCAAATTCACCATACCGATGCAGAATTTCACGCTGAATCCGAATCTGGCCTCCGTTTTCTCATCCGATGGTTCGTTTTGGCGCTACACACCAAAACGTCCCAAATTCTAACTCTGTCGTTTTTTCGAAAAATGTTGAAAATTTTTTCTCGCCGATTGCCTTGAAACTCACCATACAGATAGAGAATTTCACGCTGATTCCAAATCTGAAATCCGTTTTCCAATCCGATGCTTCGTTTTGAAGCTACAGCCCAAAACGTCCCAAATTCTAACTCTGTCGTTTTTCGCCAATGTCCCAAAATCTTAAATGGCGTCTCACATCTAAACGAAGACAGATATGAACAAGCCGATTCTTTCAGTGAATTTGTCTCACTCTTAGCTTTCAAACGAGCTATGGCACGACAAAATCCGTCCACTGGAAGCCAAAATCGAAGCGAGCTGTCCAGAGGGGGGGGGACGTCAGCGAAAATTTTTCTCTCCGATGGCGTTCAAATTCACCATACCGATGCAGAATTTCACGCTGAATCCGAATCTGGCCTCCGTTTTCTCATCCGATGGTTCGTTTTGGCGCTACACACCAAAACGTCCCAAATTCTAACTCTGTCGTTTTTTCGAAAAATGTTGAAAATTTTTTCTCGCCGATTGCCTTGAAACTCACCATACAGATAGAGAATTTCACGCTGATTCCAAATCTGAAATCCGTTTTCCAATCCGATGCTTCGTTTTGAAGCTACAGCCCAAAACGTCCCAAATTCTAACTCTGTCGTTTTTCGCCAATGTCCCAAAATCTTAAATGGCGTCTCACATCTAAACGAAGACAGATATGAACAAGCCGATTCTTTCAGTGAATTTGTCTCACTCTTAGCTTTCAAACGAGCTATGGCACGACAAAATCCGTCCACTGGAAGCCAAAATCGAAGCGAGCTGTCCAGAGGGGGGGGACGTCAGCGAAAATTTTTTCTCTCCGATGGCGTTCAAATTCACCATACCGATGCAGAATTTCACGCTGAATCCGAATCTGGCCTCCGTTTTCTCATCCGATGGTTCGTTTTGGCGCTACACACCAAAACGTCCCAAATTCTAACTCTGTCGTTTTTTCGAAAAATGTTGAAAATTTTTTTCTCGCCGATTGCCTTGAAACTCACCATACAGATAGAGAATTTCACGCTGATTCCAAATCTGAAATCCGTTTTCCAATCCGATGCTTCGTTTTGAAGCTACAGCCCAAAACGTCCCAAATTCTAACTCTGTCGTTTTTCGCCAATGTCCCAAAATCTTAAATGGCGTCTCACGTCTAAACGAAGACAGATATGAACAAGCCGATTCTTTCACTGAATTTGTCTCACTCTTAGCTTTCAAACGAGCTATGGCACGACAAAATCCGTCCACTGGAAGCCAAAATCGAAGCGAGCTGTCCAGGGGGGGGACGTCAGCGAAAATTTTTCTCTCCGATGGCGTTCAAATTCACCATACCGATGCAGAATTTCACGCTGAATCCGAATCTGGCCTCCGTTTTCTCATCCGATGGTTCGTTTGGGCGCTACACACCAAAACGTCCCAAATTCTAACTCTGTCGTTTTTTCGAAAAATGTTGAAAAATTTTTTCTCGCCGATTGCCTTGAAACTCACCATACAGATAGAGAATTTCACGCTGATTCCAAATCTGAAATCCGTTTTCCAATCCGATGCTTCGTTTTGAAGCTACAGCCCAAAACGTCCCAAATTCTAACTCTGTCGTTTTTCGCCAATGTCCCAAAATCTTAAATGGCGTCTCACATCTAAACGAAGACAGATAGGAACAAGCCGATTCTTTCAGTGAATTTGTCTCACTCTTAGCTTTCAAACGAGCTATTGCACGACAAAATCCGTCCACTGGAAGCCAAAATCGAAGCGAGCTGTCCAGAGGGGGGGGACGTCAGCGAAAATTTTTTCTCTCCGATGGCGTTCAAATTCACCATACCGATGCAGAATTTCACGCTGAATCCGAATCTGGCCTCCGTTTTCTCATCCGATGGTTCGTTTTGGCGCTACACACCAAAACGTCCCAAATTCTAACTCTGTCGTTTTTTCGAAAAATGTTGAAAATTTTTTCTCGCCGATTGCCTTGAAACTCACCATACAGATAGAGAATTTCACGCTGATTCCAAATCTGAAATCCGTTTTCCAATCCGATGCTTCGTTTTGAAGCTACAGCCCAAAACGTCCCAAATTCTAACTCTGTCGTTTTTCGCCAATGTCCCAAAATCTTAAATGGCGTCTCACATCTAAACGAAGACAGATATGAACAAGCCGATTCTTTCAGTGAATTTGTCTCACTCTTAGCTTTCAAACGAGCTATGGCACGACAAAATCCGTCCACTGGAAGCCAAAATCGAAGCGAGCTGTCCAGAGGGGGGGGACGTCAGCGAAAATTTTTCTCTCCGATGGCGTTCAAATTCACCATACCGATGCAGAATTTCACGCTGAATCCGAATCTGGCCTCCGTTTTCTCATCCGATGGTTCGTTTTGGCGCTACACACCAAAACGTCCCAAATTCTAACTCTGTCGTTTTTTCGAAAAATGTTGAAAATTTTTTCTCGCCGATTGCCTTGAAACTCACCATACAGATAGAGAATTTCACGCTGATTCCAAATCTGAAATCCGTTTTCCAATCCGATGCTTCGTTTTGAAGCTACAGCCCAAAACGTCCCAAATTCTAACTCTGTCGTTTTTCGCCAATGTCCCAAAATCTTAAATGGCGTCTCACATCTAAACGAAGACAGATATGAACAAGCCGATTCTTTCAGTGAATTTGTCTCACTCTTAGCTTTCAAACGAGCTATGGCACGACAAAATCCGTCCACTGGAAGCCAAAATCGAAGCGAGCTGTCCAGAGGGGGGGGACGTCAGCGAAAATTTTTCTCTCCGATTGCGTTCAAATTCACCATACCGATGCAGAATTTCACGCTGAATCCAAATCTGGCCTCCGTTTTCTCATCCGATGGTTCGTTTTGGGCGCTACACACCAAAACGTCCCAAATTCTAACTCTGTCGTTTTTCGCCAATGTCCCAAAATCTTAAATGGCGTCTCACATCTAAACGAAGACAGATATGAACAAGCCGATTCTTTCAGTGAATTTGTCTCACTCTTAGCTTTCAAACGAGCTATGGCACGACAAAATCCGTCCACTGGAAGCCAAAATCGAAGCGAGCTGTCCAGAGGGGGGGGACGTCAGCGAAAATTTTTCTCTCCGATGGCGTTCAAATTCACCATACCGATGCAGAATTTCACGCTGAATCCGAATCTGGCCTCCGTTTTCTCATCCGATGGTTCGTTTTGGCGCTACACACCAAAACGTCCCAAATTCTAACTCTGTCGTTTTTTCGAAAAATGTTGAAAATTTTTTCTCGCCGATTGCCTTGAAACTCACCATACAGATAGAGAATTTCACGCTGATTCCAAATCTGAAATCCGTTTTCCAATCCGATGCTTCGTTTTGAAGCTACAGCCCAAAACGTCCCAAATTCTAACTCTGTCGTTTTTCGCCAATGTCCCAAAATCTTAAATGGCGTCTCACATCTAAACGAAGACAGATAGGAACAAGCCGATTCTTTCAGTGAATTTGTCTCACTCTTAGCTTTCAAACGAGCTATTGCACGACAAAATCCGTCCACTGGAAGCCAAAATCGAAGCGAGCTGTCCAGAGGGGGGGGACGTCAGCGAAAATTTTTTCTCTCCGATGGCGTTCAAATTCACCATACCGATGCAGAATTTCACGCTGAATCCGAATCTGGCCTCCGTTTTCTCATCCGATGGTTCGTTTTGGCGCTACACACCAAAACGTCCCAAATTCTAACTCTGTCGTTTTTTCGAAAAATGTTGAAAATTTTTTCTCGCCGATTGCCTTGAAACTCACCATACAGATAGAGAATTTCACGCTGATTCCAAATCTGAAATCCGTTTTCCAATCCGATGCTTCGTTTTGAAGCTACAGCCCAAAACGTCCCAAATTCTAACTCTGTCGTTTTTCGCCAATGTCCCAAAATCTTAAATGGCGTCTCACATCTAAACGAAGACAGATATGAACAAGCCGATTCTTTCAGTGAATTTGTCTCACTCTTAGCTTTCAAACGAGCTATGGCACGACAAAATCCGTCCACTGGAAGCCAAGATCGAAGCGAGCTGTCCAGAGGGGGGACGTCAGCGAAAATTTTTTCTCTCCGATGGCGTTCAAATTCACCATACCGATGCAGAATTTCACGCTGAATCCGAATCTGGCCTCCGTTTTCTCATCCGATGGTTCGTTTTGGCGCTACACACCAAAACGTCCAAATTCTAACTCTGTCGTTTTTTCGAAAAATGTTGAAAATTTTTTCTCGCCGATTGCCTTGAAACTCACCATACAGATAGAGAATTTCACGCTGATTCCAAATCTGAAATCCGTTTTCCAATCCGATGCTTCGTTTTGAAGCTACAGCCCAAAACGTCCCAAATTCTAACTCTGTCGTTTTTCGCCAATGTCCCAAAATCTTAAATGGCGTCTCACATCTAAACGAAGACAGATAGGAACAAGCCGATTCTTTCACTGAATTTGTCTCACTCTTAGCTTTCAAACGAGCTATCGCACGACAAAATCCGTCCACTGGAAGCCAAAATCGAAGCGAGCTGTCCAGAGGGGGGGGGACGTCAGCGAAAAATTTTTTCTCTCCGATGGCGTTCAAATTCACCATACCGATGCAGAATTTCACGCTGAATCCGAATCTGGCCTCCGTTTTCTCATCCGATGGTTCGTTTTGGCGCTACACACCAAAACGTCCCAAATTCTAACTCTGTCGTTTTTTCGAAAAATGTTGAAAATTTTTTCTCGCCGATTGCCTTGAAACTCACCATACAGATAGAGAATTTCACGCTGATTCCAAATCTGAAATCCGTTTTCCAATCCGATGCTTCGTTTTGAAGCTACAGCCCAAAACGTCCCAAATTCTAACTCTGTCGTTTTTCGCCAATGTCCCAAATTCTTAAATGGCGTCTCACATCTAAACGAAGACAGATATGAACAAGCCGATTCTTTCAGTGAATTTGTCTCACTCTTAGCTTTCAAACGAGCTATGGCACGACAAAATCCGTCCACTGGAAGCCAAAATCGAAGCGAGCTGTCCAGAGGGGGGGGGACGTCAGCGAAAATTTTTTCTCTCCGATGGCGTTCAAATTCACCATACCGATGCAGAATTTCACGCTGAATCCGAATCTGGCCTCCGTTTTCTCATCCGATGGTTCGTTTTGGCGCTACACACCAAAACGTCCCAAATTCTAACTCTGTCGTTTTTTCGAAAAATGTTGAAAATTTTTTCTCGCCGATTGCCTTGAAACTCACCATACAGATAGAGAATTTCACGCTGATTCCAAATCTGAAATCCGTTTTCCAATCCGATGCTTCGTTTTGAAGCTACAGCCCAAAACGTCCCAAATTCTAACTCTGTCGTTTTTCGCCAATGTCCCAAAATCTTAAATGGCGTCTCACATCTAAACGAAGACAGATAGGAACAAGCCGATTCTTTCACTGAATTTGTCTCACTCTTAGCTTTCAAACGAGCTATCGCACGACAAAATCCGTCCACTGGAAGCCAAAATCGAAGCGAGCTGTCCAGAGGGGGGGGACGTCAGCGAAAAATTTTTTCTCTCCGATGGCGTTCAAATTCACCATACCGATGCAGAATTTCACGCTGAATCCGAATCTGGCCTCCGTTTTCTCATCCGATGGCTCGTTTGGGCGCTACACACCAAAACGTCCCAAATTCTAACTCTGTCGTTTTTTCGAAAAATGTTGAAAATTTTTTCTCGCCGATTGCCTTGAAACTCACCATACAGATAGAGAATTTCACGCTGATTCCAAATCTGAAATCCGTTTTCCAATCCGATGCTTCGTTTTGAAGCTACAGCCCAAAACGTCCCAAATTCTAACTCTGTCGTTTTTCGCCAATGTCCCAAAATCTTAAATGGCGTCTCACAACTAAACGAAGACAGATAGGAACAAGCCGATTCTTTCAGTGAATTTGTCTCACTCTTAGCTTTCAAACGAGCTATGGCACGACAAAATCCGTCCACTGGAAGCCAAAATCGAAGCGAGCTGTCCAGAGGGGGGGGACGTCAGCGAAAATTTTTCTCTCCGATGGCGTTCAAATTCACCATACCGATGCAGAATTTCACGCTGAATCCGAATCTGGCCTCCGTTTTCTCATCCGATGGTTCGTTTTGGCGCTACACACCAAAACGTCCCAAATTCTAACTCTGTCGTTTTTTCGAAAAATGTTGAAAATTTTTTCTCGCCGATTGCCTTGAAACTCACCATACAGATAGAGAATTTCACGCTGATTCCAAATCTGAAATCCGTTTTCCAATCCGATGCTTCGTTTTGAAGCTACAGCCCAAAACGTCCCAAATTCTAACTCTGTCGTTTTTCGCCAATGTCCCAAAATCTTAAATGGCGTCTCACATCTAAACGAAGACAGATATGAACAAGCCGATTCTTTCAGTGAATTTGTCTCACTCTTAGCTTTCAAACGAGCTATGGCACGACAAAATCCGTCCACTGGAAGCCAAAATCGAAGCGAGCTGTCCAGAGGGGGGGGACGTCAGCGAAAATTTTTCTCTCCGATGGCGTTCAAATTCACCATACCGATGCAGAATTTCACGCTGAATCCGAATCTGGCCTCCGTTTTCTCATCCGATGGTTCGTTTTGGCGCTACACACCAAAACGTCCCAAATTCTAACTCTGTCGTTTTTTCGAAAAATGTTGAAAATTTTTTCTCGCCGATTGCCTTGAAACTCACCATACAGATAGAGAATTTCACGCTGATTCCAAATCTGAAATCCGTTTTCCAATCCGATGCTTCGTTTTGAAGCTACAGCCCAAAACGTCCCAAATTCTAACTCTGTCGTTTTTCGCCAATGTCCCAAAATCTTAAATGGCGTCTCACATCTAAACGAAGACAGATATGAACAAGCCGATTCTTTCAGTGAATTTGTCTCACTCTTAGCTTTCAAACGAGCTATGGCACGACAAAATCCGTCCACTGGAAGCCAAAATCGAAGCGAGCTGTCCAGAGGGGGGGGGACGTCAGCGAAAATTTTTCTCTCCGATGGCGTTCAAATTCACCATACCGATGCAGAATTTCACGCTGAATCCGAATCTGGCCTCCGTTTTCTCATCCGATGGTTCGTTTTGGCGCTACACACCAAAACGTCCCAAATTCTAACTCTGTCGTTTTTTCGAAAAATGTTGAAAATTTTTTCTCGCCGATTGCCTTGAAACTCACCATACAGATAGAGAATTTCACGCTGATTCCAAATCTGAAATCCGTTTTCCAATCCGATGCTTCGTTTTGAAGCTACAGCCCAAAACGTCCCAAATTCTAACTCTGTCGTTTTTCGCCAATGTCCCAAAATCTTAAATGGCGTCTCACATCTAAACGAAGACAGATATGAACAAGTCGATTCTTTCAGTGAATTTGTCTCACTCTTAGCTTTCAAACGAGCTATGGCACGACAAAATCCGTCCACTGGAAGCCAAAATCGAAGCGAGCTGTCCAGAGGGGGGGGACGTCAGCGAAAATTTTTCTCTCCGATGGCGTTCAAATTCACCATACCGATGCAGAATTTCACGCTGAATCCGAATCTGGCCTCCGTTTTCTCATCCGATGGTTCGTTTTGGCGCTACACACCAAAACGTCCCAAATTCTAACTCTGTCGTTTTTTCGAAAAATGTTGAAAATTTTTTCTCGCCGATTGCCTTGAAACTCACCATACAGATAGAGAATTTCACGCTGATTCCAAATCTGAAATCCGTTTTCCAATCCGATGCTTCGTTTTGAAGCTACAGCCCAAAACGTCCCAAATTCTAACTCTGTCGTTTTTCGCCAATGTCCCAAAATCTTAAATGGCGTCTCACATCTAAACGAAGACAGATATGAACAAGCCGATTCTTTCAGTGAATTTGTCTCACTCACTCTTAGCTTTCAAACGAGCTATGGCACGACAAAATCCGTCCACTGGAAGCCAAAATCGAAGCGAGCTGTCCAGAGGGGGGGACGTCAGCGAAAATTTTTTCTCTCCGATTGCGTTCAAATTCACCATACCGATGCAGAATTTCACGCTGAATCCGAATCTGGCCTCCGTTTTCTCATCCGATGGTTCGTTTTGGCGCTACACACCAAAACGTCCCAAATTCTAACTCTGTCGTTTTTTCGAAAAATGTTGAAAATTTTTTCTCGCCGATTGCCTTGAAACTCACCATACAGATAGAGAATTTCACGCTGATTCCAAATCTGAAATCCGTTTTCCAATCCGATGCTTCGTTTTGAAGCTACAGCCCAAAACGTCCCAAATTCTAACTCTGTCGTTTTTCGCCAATGTCCCAAAATCTTAAATGGCGTCTCACATCTAAACGAAGACAGATAGGAACAAGCCGATTCTTTCAGTGAATTTGTCTCACTCTTAGCTTTCAAACGAGCTATTGCACGACAAAATCCGTCCACTGGAAGCCAAAATCGAAGCGAGCTGTCCAGAGGGGGGGGACGTCAGCGAAAATTTTTTCTCTCCGATGGCGTTCAAATTCACCATACCGATGCAGAATTTCACGCTGAATCCGAATCTGGCCTCCGTTTTCTCATCCGATGGTTCGTTTTGGCGCTACACACCAAAACGTCCCAAATTCTAACTCTGTCGTTTTTTCGAAAAATGTTGAAAATTTTTTCTCGCCGATTGCCTTGAAACTCACCATACAGATAGAGAATTTCACGCTGATTCCAAATCTGAAATCCGTTTTCCAATCCGATGCTTCGTTTTGAAGCTACAGCCCAAAACGTCCCAAATTCTAACTCTGTCGTTTTTCGCCAATGTCCCAAAATCTTAAATGGCGTCTCACATCTAAACGAAGACAGATATGAACAAGCCGATTCTTTCACTGAATTTGTCTCACTCTTAGCTTTCAAACGAGCTATGGCACGACAAAATCCGTCCACTGGAAGCCAAAATCGAAGCGAGCTGTCCAGAGGGGGGGGGACGTCAGCGAAAATTTTTCTCTCCGATTGCGTTCAAATTCACCATACCGATGCAGAATTTCACGCTGAATCCGAATCTGGCCTCCGTTTTCTCATCCGATGGTTCGTTTTGGCGCTACACACCAAAACGTCCCAAATTCTAACTCTGTCGTTTTTCGCCAATGTCCCAAAATCTTAAATGGCGTCTCACATCTAAACGAAGACAGATATGAACAAGCCGATTCTTTCAGTGAATTTGTCTCACTCTTAGCTTTCAAACGAGCTATGGCACGACAAAATCCGTCCACTGGAAGCCAAAATCGAAGCGAGCTGTCCAGAGGGGGGGGGGACGTCAGCGAAAATTTTTCTCTCCGATGGCGTTCAAATTCACCATACCGATGCAGAATTTCACGCTGAATCCGAATCTGGCCTCCGTTTTCCCATCCGATGGTTCGTTTTGGCGCTACACACCAAAACGTCCCAAATTCTAACTCTGTCGTTTTTCGAAAAATGTTGAAAATTTTTTCTCGCCGATTGCCTTGAAACTCACCATACAGATAGAGAATTTCACGCTGATTCCAAATCTGAAATCCGTTTTCCAATCCGATGCTTCGTTTTGAAGCTACAGCCCAAAACGTCCCAAATTCTAACTCTGTCGTTTTTCGCCAATGTCCCAAAATCTTAAATGGCGTCTCACATCTAAACGAAGACAGATATGAACAAGCCGATTCTTTCAGTGAATTTGTCTCACTCACTCTTAGCTTTCAAACGAGCTATGGCACGACAAAATCCGTCCACTGGAAGCCAAAATCGAAGCGAGCTGTCCAGAGGGGGGGACGTCAGCGAAAATTTTTCTCTCCGATTGCGTTCAAATTCACCATACCGATGCAGAATTTCACGCTGAATCCGAATCTGGCCTCCGTTTTCCCATCCGATGGTTCGTTTTGGGCGCTACACACCAAAACGTCCCAAATTCTAACTCTGTCGTTTTTCGCCAATGTCCCAAAATCTTAAATGGCGTCTCACATCTAAACGAAGACAGATATGAACAAGCCGATTCTTTCAGTGAATTTGTCTCACTCTTAGCTTTCAAACGAGCTATGGCACGACAAAATCCGTCCACTGGAAGCCAAGATCGAAGCGAGCTGTCCAGAGGGGGGGGACGTCAGCGAAAATTTTTTCTCTCCGATTGCGTTCAAATTCACCATACCGATGCAGAATTTCACGCTGAATCCGAATCTGGCCTCCGTTTTCTCATCCGATGGTTCGTTTTGGCGCTACACACCAAAACGTCCCAAATTCTAACTCTGTCGTTTTTTCGAAAAATGTTGAAAATTTTTTCTCGCCGATTGCCTTGAAACTCACCATACAGATAGAGAATTTCACGCTGATTCCAAATCTGAAATCCGTTTTCCAATCCGATGCTTCGTTTTGAAGCTACAGCCCAAAACGTCCCAAATTCTAACTCTGTCGTTTTTCGCCAATGTCCCAAAATCTTAAATGGCGTCTCACATCTAAACGAAGACAGATATGAACAAGCCGATTCTTTCAGTGAATTTGTCTCACTCTTAGCTTTCAAACGAGCTATGGCACGACAAAATCCGTCCACTGGAAGCCAAAATCGAAGCGAGCTGTCCAGAGGGGGGGGGACGTCAGCGAAAATTTTTCTCTCCGATGGCGTTCAAATTCACCATACCGATGCAGAATTTCACGCTGAATCCGAATCTGGCCTCCGTTTTCTCATCCGATGGTTCGTTTTGGCGCTACACACCAAAACGTCCCAAATTCTAACTCTGTCGTTTTTTCGAAAAATGTTGAAAATTTTTTCTCGCCGATTGCCTTGAAACTCACCATACAGATAGAGAATTTCACGCTGATTCCAAATCTGAAATCCGTTTTCCAATCCGATGCTTCGTTTTGAAGCTACAGCCCAAAACGTCCCAAATTCTAACTCTGTCGTTTTTCGCCAATGTCCCAAAATCTTAAATGGCGTCTCACATCTAAACGAAGACAGATATGAACAAGCCGATTCTTTCAGTGAATTTGTCTCACTCTTAGCTTTCAAACGAGCTATGGCACGACAAAATCCGTCCACTGGAAGCCAAAATCGAAGCGAGCTGTCCAGAGGGGGGGGACGTCAGCGAAAATTTTTCTCTCCGATGGCGTTCAAATTCACCATACCGATGCAGAATTTCACGCTGAATCCAAATCTGGCCTCCGTTTTCTCATCCGATGGTTCGTTTTGGCGCTACACACCAAAACGTCCCAAATTCTAACTCTGTCGTTTTTCGCCAATGTCCCAAAATCTTAAATGGCGTCTCACATCTAAACGAAGACAGATATGAACAAGCCGATTCTTTCAGTGAATTTGTCTCACTCACTCTTAGCTTTCAAACGAGCTATGGCACGACAAAATCCGTCCACTGGAAGCCAAAATCGAAGCGAGCTGTCCAGAGGGGGGGACGTCAGCGAAAATTTTTCTCTCCGATGGCGTTCAAATTCACCATACCGATGCAGAATTTCACGCTGAATCCGAATCTGGCCTCCGTTTTCCCATCCGATGGTTCGTTTTGGCGCTACACACCAAAACGTCCCAAATTCTAACTCTGTCGTTTTTTCGAAAAATGTTGAAAATTTTTTCTCGCCGATTGCCTTGAAACTCACCATACAGATAGAGAATTTCACGCTGATTCCAAATCTGAAATCCGTTTTCCAATCCGATGCTTCGTTTTGAAGCTACAGCCCAAAACGTCCCAAATTCTAACTCTGTCGTTTTTCGCCAATGTCCCAAAATCTTAAATGGCGTCTCACATCTAAACGAAGACAGATATGAACAAGCCGATTCTTTCAGTGAATTTGTCTCACTCACTCTTAGCTTTCAAACGAGCTATGGCACGACAAAATCCGTCCACTGGAAGCCAAAATCGAAGCGAGCTGTCCAGAGGGGGGGACGTCAGCGAAAATTTTTCTCTCCGATTGCGTTCAAATTCACCATACCGATGCAGAATTTCACGCTGAATCCGAATCTGGCCTCCGTTTTCCCATCCGATGGTTCGTTTTGGCGCTACACACCAAAACGTCCCAAATTCTAACTCTGTCGTTTTTCGAAAAATGTTGAAAATTTTTTCTCGCCGATTGCCTTGAAACTCACCATACAGATAGAGAATTTCACGCTGATTCCAAATCTGAAATCCGTTTTCCAATCCGATGCTTCGTTTTGAAGCTACAGCCCAAAACGTCCCAAATTCTAACTCTGTCGTTTTTCGCCAATGTCCCAAAATCTTAAATGGCGTCTCACATCTAAACGAAGACAGATATGAACAAGCCGATTCTTTCAGTGAATTTGTCTCACTCTTAGCTTTCAAACGAGCTATGGCACGACAAAATCCGTCCACTGGAAGCCAAAATCGAAGCGAGCTGTCCAGAGGGGGGGGGACGTCAGCGAAAATTTTTCTCTCCGATGGCGTTCAAATTCACCATACCGATGCAGAATTTCACGCTGAATCCGAATCTGGCCTCCGTTTTCTCATCCGATGGTTCGTTTTGGCGCTACACACCAAAACGTCCCAAATTCTAACTCTGTCGTTTTTCGAAAAATGTTGAAAATTTTTTCTCGCCGATTGCCTTGAAACTCACCATACAGATAGAGAATTTCACGCTGATTCCAAATCTGAAATCCGTTTTCCAATCCGATGCTTCGTTTTGAAGCTACAGCCCAAAACGTCCCAAATTCTAACTCTGTCGTTTTTCGCCAATGTCCCAAAATCTTAAATGGCGTCTCACATCTAAACGAAGACAGATATGAACAAGCCGTTTCTTTCAGTGAATTTGTCTCACTCTTAGCTTTCAAACGAGCTATGGCACGACAAAATCCGTCCACTGGAAGCCAAAATCGAAGCGAGCTGTCCAGAGGGGGGGGACGTCAGCGAAAATTTTTCTCTCCGATGGCGTTCAAATTCACCATACCGATGCAGAATTTCACGCTGAATCCAAATCTGGCCTCCGTTTTCTCATCCGATGGTTCGTTTTGGCGCTACACACCAAAACGTCCCAAATTCTAACTCTGTCGTTTTTCGCCAATGTCCCAAAATCTTAAATGGCGTCTCACATCTAAACGAAGACAGATAGGAACAAGCCGATTCTTTCAGTGAATTTGTCTCACTCTTAGCTTTCAAACGAGCTATGGCACGACAAAATCCGTCCACTGGAAGCCAAAATCGAAGCGAGCTGTCCAGAGGGGGGGGACGTCAGCGAAAATTTTTTCTCTCCGATGGCGTTCAAATTCACCATACCGATGCAGAATTTCACGCTGAATCCGAATCTGGCCTCCGTTTTCCCATCCGATGGTTCGTTTTGGCGCTACACACCAAAACGTCCCAAATTCTAACTCTGTCGTTTTTTCGAAAAATGTTGAAAATTTTTTCTCGCCGATTGCCTTGAAACTCACCATACAGATAGAGAATTTCACGCTGATTCCAAATCTGAAATCCGTTTTCCAATCCGATGCTTCGTTTTGAAGCTACAGCCCAAAACGTCCCAAATTCTAACTCTGTCGTTTTTCGCCAATGTCCCAAAATCTTAAATGGCGTCTCACATCTAAACGAAGACAGATATGAACAAGCCGATTCTTTCACTGAATTTGTCTCACTCTTAGCTTTCAAACGAGCTATGGCACGACAAAATCCGTCCACTGGAAGCCAAAATCGAAGCGAGCTGTCCAGAGGGGGGGGACGTCAGCGAAAATTTTTCTCTCCGATGGCGTTCAAATTCACCATACCGATGCAGAATTTCACGCTGAATCCGAATCTGGCCTCCGTTTTCCCATCCGATGGTTCGTTTTGGCGCTACACACCAAAACGTCCCAAATTCTAACTCTGTCGTTTTTCGAAAAATGTTGAAAATTTTTTCTCGCCGATTGCCTTGAAACTCACCATACAGATAGAGAATTTCACGCTGATTCCAAATCTGAAATCCGTTTTCCAATCCGATGCTTCGTTTTGAAGCTACAGCCCAAAACGTCCCAAATTCTAACTCTGTCGTTTTTCGCCAATGTCCCAAAATCTTAAATGGCGTCTCACATCTAAACGAAGACAGATATGAACAAGCCGATTCTTTCAGTGAATTTGTCTCACTCTTAGCTTTCAAACGAGCTATGGCACGACAAAATCCGTCCACTGGAAGCCAAAATCGAAGCGAGCTGTCCAGAGGGGGGGGACGTCAGCGAAAATTTTTCTCTCCGATTGCGTTCAAATTCACCATACCGATGCAGAATTTCACGCTGAATCCGAATCTGGCCTCCGTTTTCTCATCCGATGGTTCGTTTTGGCGCTACACACCAAAACGTCCCAAATTCTAACTCTGTCGTTTTTTCGAAAAATGTTGAAAATTTTTTCTCGCCGATTGCCTTGAAACTCACCATACAGATAGAGAATTTCACGCTGATTCCAAATCTGAAATCCGTTTTCCAATCCGATGCTTCGTTTTGAAGCTACAGCCCAAAACGTCCCAAATTCTAACTCTGTCGTTTTTCGCCAATGTCCCAAAATCTTAAATGGCGTCTCACATCTAAACGAAGACAGATATGAACAAGCCGATTCTTTCAGTGAATTTGTCTCACTCTTAGCTTTCAAACGAGCTATGGCACGACAAAATCCGTCCACTGGAAGCCAAAATCGAAGCGAGCTGTCCAGAGGGGGGGGGACGTCAGCGAAAATTTTTCTCTCCGATTGCGTTCAAATTCACCATACCGATGCAGAATTTCACGCTGAATCCGAATCTGGCCTCCGTTTTCTCATCCGATGGTTCGTTTTGGCGCTACACACCAAAACGTCCCAAATTCTAACTCTGTCGTTTTTCGAAAAATGTTGAAAATTTTTTCTCGCCGATTGCCTTGAAACTCACCATACAGATAGAGAATTTCACGCTGATTCCAAATCTGAAATCCGTTTTCCAATCCGATGCTTCGTTTTGAAGCTACAGCCCAAAACGTCCCAAATTCTAACTCTGTCGTTTTTCGCCAATGTCCAAAAATCTTAAATGGCGTCTCACATCTAAACGAAGACAGATATGAACAAGCCGATTCTTTCAGTGAATTTGTCTCACTCTTAGCTTTCAAACGAGCTATGGCACGACAAAATCCGTCCACTGGAAGCCAAAATCGAAGCGAGCTGTCCAGAGGGGGGGGACGTCAGCGAAAATTTTTCTCTCCGATTGCGTTCAAATTCACCATACCGATGCAGAATTTCACGCTGAATCCGAATCTGGCCTCCGTTTTCCCATCCGATGGTTCGTTTTGGCGCTACACACCAAAACGTCCCAAATTCTAACTCTGTCGTTTTTCGAAAAATGTTGAAAATTTTTTCTCGCCGATTGCCTTGAAACTCACCATACAGATAGAGAATTTCACGCTGATTCCAAATCTGAAATCCGTTTTCCAATCCGATGCTTCGTTTTGAAGCTACAGCCAAAACGTCCCAAATTCTAACTCTGTCGTTTTTCGCCAATGTCCCAAAATCTTAAATGGCGTCTCACATCTAAACGAAGACAGATATGAACAAGCCGATTCTTTCAGTGAATTTGTCTCACTCTTAGCTTTCAAACGAGCTATGGCACGACAAAATCCGTCCACTGGAAGCCAAAATCGAAGCGAGCTGTCCAGAGGGGGGGGACGTCAGCGAAAATTTTTTCTCTCCGATGGCGTTCAAATTCACCATACCGATGCAGAATTTCACGCTGAATCCGAATCTGGCCTCCGTTTTCCCATCCGATGGTTCGTTTTGGCGCTACACACCAAAACGTCCCAAATTCTAACTCTGTCGTTTTTCGAAAAATGTTGAAAATTTTTTCTCGCCGATTGCCTTGAAACTCACCATACAGATAGAGAATTTCACGCTGATTCCAAATCTGAAATCCGTTTTCCAATCGATGCTTCGTTTTGAAGCTACAGCCCAAAACGTCCCAAATTCTAACTCTGTCGTTTTTCACCAATGTCCCAAAATCTTAAATGGCGTCTCACATCTAAACGAAGACAGATATGAACAAGCCGATTCTTTCAGTGAATTTGTCTCACTCTTAGCTTTCAAACGAGCTATGGCACGACAAAATCCGTCCACTGGAAGCCAAAATCGAAGCGAGCTGTCCAGAGGGGGGGGACGTCAGCGAAAAATTTTTCTCTCCGATTGCGTTCAAATTCACCATACCGATGCAGAATTTCACGCTGAATCCGAATCTGGCCTCCGTTTTCTCATCCGATGGTTCGTTTTGGCGCTACACACCAAAACGTCCCAAATTCTAACTCTGTCGTTTTTCGAAAAATGTTGAAAATTTTTTCTCGCCGATTGCCTTGAAACTCACCATACAGATAGAGAATTTCACGCTGATTCCAAATCTGAAATCCGTTTTCCAATCCGATGCTTCGTTTTGAAGCTACAGCCCAAAACGTCCCAAATTCTAACTCTGTCGTTTTTCGCCAATGTCCCAAAATCTTAAATGGCGTCTCACATCTAAACGAAGACAGATATGAACAAGCCGATTCTTTCAGTGAATTTGTCTCACTCTTAGCTTTCAAACGAGCTATGGCACGACAAAATCCGTCCACTGGAAGCCAAAATCGAAGCGAGCTGTCCAGAGGGGGGGGGACGTCAGCGAAAATTTTTCTCTCCGATGGCGTTCAAATTCACCATACCGATGCAGAATTTCACGCTGAATCCGAATCTGGCCTCCGTTTTCTCATCCGATGGTTCGTTTTGGCGCTACACACCAAAACGTCCCAAATTCTAACTCTGTCGTTTTTCGAAAAATGTTGAAAATTTTTTCTCGCCGATTGCCTTGAAACTCACCATACAGATAGAGAATTTCACGCTGATTCCAAATCTGAAAATCCGTTTTCCAATCCGATGCTTCGTTTTGAAGCTACAGCCCAAAACGTCCCAAATTCTAACTCTGTCGTTTTTCGCCAATGTCCCAAAATCTTAAATGGCGTCTCACATCTAAACGAAGACAGATATGAACAAGCCGATTCTTTCAGTGAATTTGTCTCACTCTTAGCTTTCAAACGAGCTATGGCACGACTAAATCCGTCCACTGGAAGCCAAAATCGAAGCGAGCTGTCCAGAGGGGGGGGGACGTCAGCGAAAATTTTTTCTCCGATTGCGTTCAAATTCACCATACCGATGCAGAATTTCACGCTGAATCCGAATCTGGCCTCCGTTTTCCCATCCGATGCTTCGTTTTGGCGCTACACACCAAAACGTCCCAAATTCTAACTCTGTCGTTTTTTCGAAAAATGTTGAAAATTTTTCTCGCCGATTGCCTTGAAACTCACCATACAGATAGAGAATTTCACGCTGATTCCAAATCTGAAATCCGTTTTCAATCCGATGCTTCGTTTTGAAGCTACAGCCCAAAACGTCCCAAATTCTAACTCTGTCGTTTTTCGCCAATGTCCAAAATCTTAAATGGCGTCTCACATCTAAACGAAGACAGATATGAACAAGCCGATTCTTTCAGTGAATTTGTCTCACTCTTAGCTTTCAAACGAGCTATGGCACGACAAAATCCGTCCACTGGAAGCCAAAATCGAAGCGAGCTGTCCAGAGGGGGGGGGACGTCAGCGAAAATTTTTCTCTCCGATGGCGTTCAAATTCACCATACCGATGCAGAATTTCACGCTGAATCCGAATCTGGCCTCCGTTTTCCCATCCGATGGTTCGTTTTGGCGCTACACACCAAAACGTCCCAAATTCTAACTCTGTCGTTTTTCGAAAAATGTTGAAAATTTTTTCTCGCCGATTGCCTTGAAACTCACCATACAGATAGAGAATTTCACGCTGATTCCAAATCTGAAATCCGTTTTCCAATCCGATGCTTCGTTTTGAAGCTACAGCCCAAAACGTCCCAAATTCTAACTCTGTCGTTTTTCGCCAATGTCCCAAAATCTTAAATGGCGTCTCACATCTAAACGAAGACAGATATGAACAAGCCGATTCTTTCAGTGAATTTGTCTCACTCTTAGCTTTCAAACGAGCTATGGCACGACAAAATCCGTCCACTGGAAGCCAAAATCGAAGCGAGCTGTCCAGAGGGGGGGACGTCAGCGAAAATTTTTCTCTCCGATTGCGTTCAAATTCACCATACCGATGCAGAATTTCACGCTGAATCCGAATCTGGCCTCCGTTTTCTCATCCGATGGTTCGTTTTGGCGCTACACACCAAAACGTCCCAAATTCTAACTCTGTCGTTTTTTCGAAAAATGTTGAAAATTTTTTCTCGCCGATTGCCTTGAAACTCACCATACAGATAGAGAATTTCACGCTGATTCCAAATCTGAAATCCGTTTTCCAATCCGATGCTTCGTTTTGAAGCTACAGCCCAAAACGTCCCAAATTCTAACTCTGTCGTTTTTCGCCAATGTCCCAAAATCTTAAATGGCGTCTCACATCTAAACGAAGACAGATAGGAACAAGCCGATTCTTTCAGTGAATTTGTCTCACTCTTAGCTTTCAAACGAACTATGGCACGACAAAATCCGTCCACTGGAAGCCAAAATCGAAGCGAGGTGTCCAGAGGGGCGGGGGACGTCAGCGAAATCTTTTTCTCTCCGATTGCGTTCAAATTCACCATACCGATGCAGAATTTCACGCTGATTCCAAATCTGAAATCCGTTTTCCAATCCGATGCTTCGTTTTGGCGCTACACACCAAAACGTCCCAAATTCTAACTCTGTCGTTTTTCGAAAAATGTTGAAAATTTTTTCTCTCCGATTGACTTGAAACTCACCATACAGATAGAGAATTTCACGCTGATTCCAAATCTGAAATCCGTTTTCCAATCCGATGCTTCGTTTTGAAGCTACAGCCCAAAACGTCCCAAATTCTAACTCTGTCGTTTTTCGCCAATGTCCCAAAATCTTAAATGGCGTCTCACATCTAAACGAAGACAGATATGAACAAGCCGATTCTTTCAGTGAACTTGTCTCACTCTTAGCTTTCAAACGAGCTATGGCACGACAAAATCCGTCCACTGGAAGCCAAAATCGAAGCGAGCTGTCCAGAGGGGGGGGGACGTCAGCGAAAATTTTTCTCTCCGATTGCGTTCAAATTCACCATACCGATGCAGAATTTCACGCTGAATCCGAATCTGGCCTCCGTTTTCCCATCCGATGGTTCGTTTTGGCGCTACACACCAAAACGTCCCAAATTCTAACTCTGTCGTTTTTTCGAAAAATGTTGAAAATTTTTTCTCGCCGATTGCCTTGAAACTCACCATACAGATAGAGAATTTCACGCTGATTCCAAATCTGAAATCCGTTTTCCAATCCGATGCTTCGTTTTGAAGCTACAGCCCAAAACGTCCCAAATTCTAACTCTGTCGTTTTTCGCCAATGTCCCAAAATCTTAAATGGCGTCTCACATCTAAACGAAGACAGATATGAACAAGCCGATTCTTTCAATGAATTTTTCTCACTCTTAGCTTTCAAACGAGCTATGGCACGACAAAATCCGTCCACTGGAAGCCAAAATCGAAGCGAGCTGTCCAGAGGGGGGGGGACGTCAGCGAAAATTTTTTCTCTCCGATTGCGTTCAAATACACCATTTCCATGTAGAATTTGACGCTGAATCCGAATCTGGCCTCCGTTTTCCCATCCGATGCTTCGTTTTGGCTCTACAGTAGGCAGCCATCGCAAAAATTCTAACTCAGTCGTTTTTTCGAAAAATGTTGAAAATTTTTTCTCTCCGATTGACATGAAACTCACCATACAGATAAAGAATTTCACGCTGATTCCAAATCTGAAATCCGTTTTCCCATCCGATGCTTCGTTTTGAAGCTAGAGCCCAAAACGTCCCAAATTCTAACTCTGTCGTTTTTCACCAATGTCCCAAAATCTTAAATGGCGTCTCACATCTAAACGAAGACAGATAGGAACAAGCCGATTCTTTCAGTGAATTTGTCTCACTCTTAGCTTTCAAACGAGCTATCGCACGACAAAATCCATCCACTGGAAGCCAAAATCGAAGCAAGCTGTCCAGAGGGGGGGGGACGTCAGCGAAAAATTTTTTCTCTCCGATTGCTTTCAAATTCACCATACAGATGCAGAATTTCACGCTGAATCCGAATCTGGCCTCCGTTTTCTCATCCGATGGTTCGTTTGGGCGCTACACATCAAAACGTCCCAAATTCTAACTCTGTCGTTTTTCGACAATCTCCCAAAATCTTAAATGGCGTCTCACATCTAAACGAAGACAGATAGGAGCAAGCCGATTCTTTCATTGAATTTGTCTCACTCTTAGCTTTCAAACGAGCTATCGCACGACAAAATCCGTCCACTGGAAGCCAAAATCGAAGCAAGCTGTCCAGAGGGGGGGGACGTCAGCGAAAAATTTTTTCTCTCCGATTTCGCTGGAAACGTCCTTCCTAACCCAAAATTTCACGTAGATTCCGAATCTGGCCTCCGTTTTCTCATCCGATGCTTCGTTTGGGCGCTACACACCAAAACGTCCCAAATTCTAACCTGTCGTTTTTTCGAAAAATGTTGAAAATTTTTTCTCTCCGATTGACTTGAAACTCACCATACAGATAAAGAATTTCACGCTGATTCCAAATCTGAAATCCGTTTTCCCATCCGATGCTTCGTTTTGAAGCTAGAGCCCAAAACGTCCCAAATTCTAACTCTGTCGTTTTTCACCAATGTCCCAAAATCTTAAATGGTGTCTCACATCTAAACGAAGACAGATAGGAACAAGCCGATTCTTTCAGTGAATTTGTCTCACTCTTAGCTTTCAAACGAGCTATGGCATGACAAAATCCATCCACTGGAAGCCAAAATCGAAGCAAGCTGTCCAGAGGGGGGGGGACGTCAGCGAAAAATTTTTTCTCTCCGATTTCGCTGGAAACATCCTTCCTAACCCAAAATTTCACGTAGATTCCGAATCTGGCCTCCGTTTTCTCATCCGATGCTTCGTTTGGGCGCTACACACCAAAACGTCCCAAATTCTAACTCTGTCGTTTTTTCGAAAAATGTTGAAAATTTTTTCTCTCCGATTGACTTGAAACTCACCATACAGATAAAGAATTTCACGCTGATTCCAAATCTGAAATCCGTTTTCCCATCCGAGCCTTCGTTTTGAAGCTAGAGCCCAAAACGTCCCAAATTCTAACTCTGTCGTTTTTCACCAATGTCCCAAAATCTTAAATGGTGTCTCACATCTAAACGAAGACAGATAGGAGCAAGCCGATTCTTTCATTGAATTTGTCTCACTCTTAGCTTTCAAACGAGCTATCGCACGACAAAATCCATCCACTGGAAGCCAAAATCGAAGCAAGCTGTCCAGAGGGGGGGGCGTCAGCGAAAAATAAATTTTTTCTCTCCGATTTCGCTGGAAACATCCTTCCTAACCCAAAATTTCACGTAGATTCCGAATCTGGCCTCCGTTTTCTCATCCGATGCTTCGTTTGGGCGCTACACACCAAAACGTCCCAAATTCTAACTCTGTCGTTTTTTCGAAAAATGTTGAAAATTTTTTCTCTCCGATTGACTTGAAACTCTCCGATTGACATGAAACTCACCATACAGATAAAGAATTTGACGCTGATTCCAAATCTGAAATCCGTTTTCCCATCCGAGCCTTCGTTTTGAAGCTAGAGCCCAAAACGTCCCAAATTCTAACTCTGTCGTTTTTCACCAATGTCCCAAAATCTTAAATGGCGTCTCACATCTAAACGAAGACAGATAGGAACAAGCCGATTCTTTCAGTGAATTTGTCTCACTCTTAGCTTTCAAACGAGCTATCGCACGACAAAATCCATCCACTGGAAGCCAAAATCGAAGCAAGCTGTCCAGAGGGGGGGGGGACGTCAGCGAAAAATTTTTTCTCTCCGATTGCTTTCAAATTCACCATACAGATGCAGAATTTCACGCTGAATCCGAATCTGGCCTCCGTTTTCTCATCCGATGGTTCGTTTGGGCGCTACACATCAAAACATCCCAAATTCTAACTGTCGTTTTTCGACAATCTTCCAAAATCTTAAATGGTGTCTCACATCTAAACGAAGACAGATAGGAGCAAGCCGATTCTTTCATTGAATTTGTCTCACTCTTAGCTTTCAAACGAGCTATCGCACGACAAAATCCGTCCACTGGAAGCCAAAATCGAAGCAAGCTGTCCAGAGGGGGGGGGACGTCAGCGAAAAATTTTTTCTCTCCGATTTCGCTGGAAACATCCTTCCTAACCCAAAATTTCACGTAGATTCCGAATCTGGCCTCCGTTTTCTCATCCGATGCTTCGTTTGGGCGCTACACACCAAAACGTCCCAAATTCTAACTCTGTCGTTTTTTCGAAAAATGTTGAAAATTTTTTCTCTCCGATTGACTTGAAACTCACCATACAGATAAAGAATTTCACGCTGATTCCAAATCTGAAATCCGTTTTCCCATCCGATGCTTCGTTTTGAAGCTAGAGCCCAAAACGTCCCAAATTCTAACTCTGTCGTTTTTCACCAATGTCCCAAAATCTTAAATGGTGTCTCACATCTAAACGAAGACAGATAGGAACAAGCCGATTCTTTCACTGAATTTGTCTCACTCTTAGCTTTCAAACGAGCTATGGCATGACAAAATCCGTCCACTGGAAGCCAAAATCGAAGCAAGCTGTCCAGAGGGGGGGGGACGTCAGCAAAATTTTTTCTCTCCGATTTCGCTGGAAACATCCTTCCTAACCCAAAATTTCACGTAGATTCCGAATCTGGCCTCCGTTTTCTCATCCGATGCTTCGTTTGGGCGCTACACACCAAAACGTCCCAAATTCTAACTCTGTCGTTTTTTCGAAAAATGTTGAAAATTTTTTCTCTCCGATTGACTTGAAACTCACCATACAGATAAAGAATTTCACGCTGATTCCAAATCTGAAATCCGTTTTCCCATCCGATGCTTCGTTTTGAAGCTAGAGCCCAAAACGTCCCAAATTCTAACTCTGTCGTTTTTCACCAATGTCCCAAAATCTTAAATGGTGTCTCACATCTAAACGAAGACAGATAGGAGCAAGCCGATTCTTTCATTGAATTTGTCTCACTCTTAGCTTTCAAACGAGCTATCGCACGACAAAATCCATCCACTGGAAGCCAAAATCGAAGCAAGCTGTCCAGAGGGGGGGGGGACGTCAGCGAAAAATAAATTTTTTCTCTCCGATTTCGCTGGAAACATCCTTCCTAACCCAAAATTTCACGTAGATTCCGAATCTGGCCTCCGTTTTCTCATCCGATGCTTCGTTTGGGCGCTACACACCAAAACGTCCCAAATTCTAACTCTGTCGTTTTTTCGAAAAATGTTGAAAATTTTTTCTCTCCGATTGACTTGAAACTCACCATACAGATAAAGAATTTCACGCTGATTCCAAATCTGAAATCCGTTTTCCCATCCGATGCTTCGTTTTGAAGCTAGAGCCCAAAACGTCCCAAATTCTAACTCTGTCGTTTTTCACCAATGTCCCAAAATCTTAAATGGTGTCTCACATCTAAACGAAGACAGATAGGAACAAGCCGATTCTTTCAGTGAATTTGTCTCACTCTTAGCTTTCAAACGAGCTATGGCATGACAAAATCCATCCACTGGAAGCCAAAATCGAAGCAAGTTGTCCAGGGGGGGGACGTCAGCGAAAAATTTTTTCTCTCCGATTTCGCTGGAAACATCCTTCCTAACCCAAAATTTCACGTAGATTCCGAATCTGGCCTCCGTTTTCTCATCCGAGGATACGTTTGGGCTCTACACACCAAAACGTCCCACATTTTAACTCTGCCAAAATTTTGAAGAAACAGTTTTTCTCGCCGATTGAGCTGGAAATCACACCACAGATGCAGAATTTTACGCTGAATCCGAATCTGGCAGCCATTTCACCATCCACGACAACCTAGACGGTCGCCCATGTCAACCTAGACGGTCGCCCACGTCAACCTAGACGGTCGCCCACGTCAACCTGGACGGTCGCCCAAGTCTACCAGGCGGTCGGACCAACTCACTCGAGTCTCACACTCTGTCGTTGCAGAGGGGGGGGAGTCAGCGAACATGTTGTGAACCAACCTGGCCGGCACACCACGACAGACCACAACCTCTGTCGTTCCAGAGGGGGGGGGGAGGGGGGGGGCGCGCTGTGTTTATTCTGGACCTTTTGTTACTACTTACGAAGAAAAACCGACTGACTTGATAGGCAATGTGGTTGACGTAGAACCGCAACACTTCTTCTTAATGAAGCTCGTTGTTCTTTTCACTTTGTTTTCAGACAAATCAATGATAATTGCGAATTCATCATTTAAATATTTTTCTTTTTTGTTCTCTCATTTCTTTGTTGTGATAATTCATTCCTTTTCGATCGAAAATCTTGAAGAGATCAAATTTTGCAATTTCTCTGTGATTTGCATTTATACAATAAATTCTCTGTTAGCTGAGAGTACAGGATTTGTTATTCCCAACCTCCATGTTTGACAGGATGAGCAAGCAGTCTTTTTTCTGTGTCTGATAAATGACGTTCAGTCACAGTGGGAATAGACCGATTTCGGATGACATATTCCATTGGTTCAAAGGATTGATAGGAATCAGGAATAGTCCTTTGTACGAATACCCAACGAAGGCACAGTCCCTTTTGTGAAGCGAAGCCGTATAATGCAGCTTGGGGATCGTTTTCAGTGCTTATATGGTTGACATCTTCAATCCACTGATTATTTTTCTTAATTATTTATCTTTCCATTCGTCACTGCCAACGACTGCTCCGAGATGTTTGTCACCTGTTGAAATAGGCTTTATCTTTGTGTTTTTGAAAATTTGTTCTGCTTCAACCACTTTATTTTCATTTTTTACCACAAGCATAGTTTTCGATTAATTTGATAGCTGCCGTACATAGGTCCTCGATGAAAAAGAAGTTCTATTCACAAATTTTCGTCTGTGCACAGACCGCGTCAGGGCAGAAGGGAGTTAGTGGTGCCTATAACTTTTAAAATATAAATAACAATCTGTGTTGAACATATCATATAAAAGCAGAAGTAGGAATAGGCATGGTAGAGTAGAAATAGAAATAAGTGAGGTAAATTTTCATAGAAATGACATATTAAAGGAAGATCCATTTTATGATCAAGAACTGCTTACATTGTTTCTCTCTTCTCTGGAGTTAACTTTTGGTTGGAATTTTCTTATCATCAGCGTTTCTCTTACTCTAACTTTGTTTTGATCTTGTTCGCATGTTACAATATTGGTTTCGATCTCGTTCACTGCCCTTCAGAAGTAGAGAGGATAATATATACAAAATCCTATGTATTTCCAATGGCAAAGTTGTGACATCTAAGGTGTTGACTCAGTTTTTTTGAGTTTTTGCTCATAAAGAAATATACAAATTGGTATTTTGTTGAAATGGTTATTATAGAAGTCATCTAAAGATGATGACATTTCAAATGAGTTATCATTTAGTGGCAGAGGATGAAGTGCTGTGTGCAAACAGACATCTTTTCGTTGGTTTAACTGCAAATTTTAACATAGAAATTTCAGGAAAATTATTGATATACTGTAACAAATAGTGTCTGTTTGAACACTTTGCTTCATCCTCTGTCACTGAATGATAGCCCATTTGAAAGATGATTTCTATAACAACCATTTCAACAAGATAACAATTTGTACATTTTTTTATGAACCAAAACTCGAAAAAATGGAGTCAACACCTCGGATGTCACAATTTTACCATTGGAAATACATAGGATTTTGTTATCCTCTCTACTTCTGAAAAGCAAATGATCTGATCTGGCAGATGCGAAGTTTTGCAGTAGGTTCGATCTATGGCATATGCTTTAAATAAGTTGCAGCATGGCTAAAAAGGTTGTTAAACCAAATCAACCTTGACCAATAAACATCTGCACTTTAATGCAGGAATAATTCAACGTACTTTTTTGGCGTTTATGTGCTTGATTTCCTCATTTTCTCAACTATTTAAATAACTGCAGTTATGTTTTATGTTTCAGAGTGGATCCTCATTGGCGATCAACAATATGTCGGCTGGCTCTTGCAGCTACACAATCTGTGCGATCTTCACAGTCATCATCAGCACTCTCCTTTTTGTAAGCGTTAGCATCATCATATTTATGCTGTCTATACACTACAAATGTTCTTTAACTGCTAAAAGCGTTTTTCTTTGTACTTTTGAAGTTTTTAATAATCATTTAATAATCGCTAAAATTTAATAATTTTAACTTGGGATGCTATCAATCATAACTAGTGCGATGAGGGCAATTATCGGCACTCCTCGTGCTAAATTTCATCCCTGGTTGGCTGGTCATGAGGTGTCAGCAGTAAGCGATCGTTGGTAGTGAGATTTCTACTGCAACCGAGCGTTGGTCGCACGATTTCGAACGCTGCAAATCGTTGGCGTAAAGTTTTGACCATAGCCTATCGCTAGTCGTATAGTACTGACCGCAAAAGACAGTCAACCGTGCTTGTAATTGCTAATCACTTCGACCAATGTCGAAAGATAATAATATATTTGGTCTTATCTGTTCACGTAACAGCTGATCTGTAATTACATGAAGATGCCTGAGTTTCTTGACAAAAGATAACCTTTTAGCTATTCATCAGCTTAAAAAACCCTACATGTTACTTCACATGTCTTGTTATTACGACTACCCTTTACACTGAAGGATTTGGAATACTGATCTTTTTCAGAATATTTTTGAAGAATTCTTTTTACTGTGTTTCTGTCTCAAAATACTGATTGAAAACTAATGGCATTTCTATATTACATTGAATTTGAAGAAGCATTCGAATAACTTACACAATTACGTTATAATGAAGAATGTGTACCGATTCAAGAGAAAAACCGTTTTTCACCCTATTCCCTGCCTCGGGCGGCCTCCAGACTACCGCAGTAGTTAGTATTGCGGACGCACTGATAGTGGATACGAACATGGATAGGAACATGTTCCGAATTGCCAACGCGAACATGTTCCGAATTGCCAATGCGAACATGGATAGGAACATGTTCCGAATTGCCAATGGATGCGAACATGGATAGGAACATGTAAATAGGAACCGCGTTCCGATTGATAGGCGAATTGAGATCATACTTAATGATTCGGTACACTTATTTGTGTGTTGAGATCGGAACGGCTTGTTCCGAAATTGAGTTAGAGTATGTGAATTAGAATAGGGATGCGGACATCTATTTCGGTACTTAAACAGATGTTTGTTTTGAGACTGCTTGCTCAAATGCGACAATTGTGACCATTGATGACAATTGTATTGATTTTCATAACTAGGTTAAGTTACGAATACGTGAAAGTTGTTTGTTGATGTGAATATTGATGACCAGTTTCCCAATTTCATGGATTGTTGCAAGAAACATTGGTTATTCGCTAAAGGCTATAGAAACTGTTACATATCTAAATGAAAATATCAAAGCTGGTGATTTAGTTGAACGACTAATGGATCTGGATGAGCATACCATGAATGCTAATTTGGATCGTAGTTGGATAGAAGATTTCTCAATGCTACATTATAAAGACAGTGAAATTAGGAGGATGAAATTGGAACTTTCTGAAACGGAGATAAAAAAAGTTAAACCTTCAATTGATTTATCAAAATGTTCTATCAATGAAAGTGACTTCAGAAAGAAATTAGAAGCAGAGACGTTTGAATTATTATGTGAATGGAACTGCATTAGATGTTTTGAACGGGAAAAATCCCTTCTCTTGTTACCATGCTCTCATTTTGTCATGTGTTCTACATGCTATATACCCTTGGAAACTACATTTTGTCCCCTTTGTGATGAAGAAATAATTTCAACAGTTACTGTATATCGTTCATGATGAGTCATCATGCGTGTCTGTGATTGGTTGCTATTGTGCAGCTTTTGTATATAAGGTTATCACACTTCTATTACAACCATACTTGTTGAGGATTATAAACATTAATAAACATGCCATTTACCACGATCATTCCTGTTTCAATTATTCACAAAGACAATCTGTTTACTAGCAAAATTTTCTACTCTGCAAATGATGTTATTGGTTACAAAGCTGATCTCATAGATCTGATGGAGGATATTGTCACATTCTACCATTGTGAAGATGATATTGAACTTCAGAAACTCTTAATGAGGACATTGACCAATGCCCTTACGCGAGTACTAAGATTTTGGCTCGATGAAGTTTTCAAACCTCGGAGTTTGACGGAAGCTATTCCACAGAGTTCTCGTTGCTATTGTGAAATGAGAACACGGAAATTGAAGACTTGTTTGCATGATATAATCGTATTTAGCCACTATGAGGAAAATGGTGACAAATTCAAGGTGGACATGTTTACCGGACCCCCGTCGATGAGCGTCAAATTGGCAGTGCAAGATGACCGGGACATAATCAAGTTTAGAGCATACTATGCTAATCTTTTAAAAGTCTTCGCTTCAAAACCATGCTGTTCATGCTGTCCTCTATCAAAGGATTTAATGTGTAATATAGAACATGTTATAACTGCAACGACTCAGACCTTGAGTGATGTTGATGACTACGACCTACCATCTGTTACCGTTTGACCTTGTTGCATGGAACTAAGCAAAAATGCATATTTTTATAAATGCTTTGCTTTTAACACAATAAATATGACTGCAAAACGAAAGGCATCTTTTTCTCGGAAGAATGGTTCTTTTAGACCTTCAAGTCAGTTTAAGAAGGCGTTGCGAAAGTTAAACAGCATGCGAAACAATAAAGTTAAGTGCAAATTAATTCAAAACTCCAGTGATGATTTCATCCGTGATTTGGCTTTTGCAATACACAAATGCCTCCCAATATACAAGCCTTTATTGAGTACTGATTCTCTAAACAGCATTAGAAAATTTTCAAATCCAAGAAGCAGTGATATGAAAAGGCGGAACTTAGTTCAGCGTGGAGGTGGTGGGTTTTTGAATATGTTGAATGATATTGGAAACAGCATTTACAATGTACTCAACAGTCCACTAGGGAAAGTTGTGGCAGGTGCCGCAGTGTTGCTGTAGACGACGAATCATGGATTGACACGTCATCATTGATTGATGACTCATGTGAATATGTATATAAGAGAGACGCGCTTGTACTCTTTAATCCTTTTCAAGCTATCATCCATCGCTGACGGTTGAAAAGCTCCGAATAAGTACAACATTGAATTATGTCTCAAAAAATGTTTATAGTTAGAGAGGAGAGCGACTCATTTGAACGTGATCTCTTTAAATTCCGACCGACAAGGAAGGTTCAAGGGATTGGAAATACCTTTTACTTCCAAACGTTGAGCTATGGTGACGATGGTTTCTACCTTCAAGTTCCATTTTTCCACAGTAATGGTATGTCTTCATCTGGTTATAGCAACATGAGACAAATGCGAGTAACCTCTCCGAAATGGCAGCAGATGATACTCAAAACCATCGACTCTTTGGCGAAGGAATGCGTTGTGTTGCCCGAAAGTGCTCCAACACATTGGAGGAAGGCGTTAGAGGAAGGAAGTGGCTATAAGGAATTACCCGAGTTCGATACGCTATTCTTGAAATTGTCCGATCACTTTCAAGCATTCGATCTACTTGGAAATACAATTGAGTGTGATGATCTGAAGCGCGGACGATACATGGGTTCAATACACGTCAACGGACTATACATTGGTGCTCACGGCTCAACCGGAAAAGTGGCATCGTTACAAATAAAAGTTCTACAGTTGGTTTATGAGCCAATGCCGATTGATAAGTGTCTAATCATCATCGATAAACCTACTTCAAAAGATGGGAAGGATGTTGAAGAATGCAAAAAGCGGGGACGGAAATTCAAGGAAGGGAGTGTTAAGTTGAAATTGAAGCGCCAAGATGCTCAAATTGACGCGAGAAGTTATTTTAATGCTGACATTGATGAGGAAACACAAATGCTGTGAATGTGAAATGAAAGTTTCTAAATGTAAATAAAGATGTTATGGAACATGACTTGTTTTATTCTAAGCAAACTGGTTGGTGTTGGTCGCAGGGCTGTGGAGCCTTAAGGAGCCGATGGTTTTGGTCGGAGCCGGAGCCGGAGCCGGAGCCGATTTATCACAAAGGCTCCGGCTCCGGCTCCGATAGTTTGAGTTTTGATATAAATCTAGAATTTTGAATGTTATTAATTGGCATCATAAAAAAATTAAATCATTTGAAATCTAAAGATGTCTTTTAAGTATACCAATGATCTGGCCTCCACGATATCTTTCTTTGCAGTTGCCGCCTTCTTTTGTATTATATTTATTATATATTTACACACATGTGTAATATTTTTTTATTGCATATGTTTCGTAAGACTAATTTCCATATTGACAACGTATTCTCCAATTAAGGTGTTGAATTAATTTGAAGACTTGTTACATGCATGCTAACTAGATGATTGTAGATTCCTAGAGACAAGTCGCCAGTCATTTATGTACACATTTCCAGTTCAGTCAGCAAAGATAATATAGCTACATTTCTTGCGCAATGTCTTAAATCTAATACGGTTACTATGTAGGCTATCATCTATCGGTATGGCTACTGGCAGAAGCTACTGGTATCTGTGACAATGCCAATTTCCTTAGATTGTATTGTAGGCTCTTGTGCAGTCCCCCCACCTACATTTTTCAAAACAATCGGTTATTCAATTTGATCAATTTTGATTGGAGGGATAACTCTTCACATTCACACGAATGACCTGACTACAAGTCCTCACATGGCTATAGCAATAAGCGATCCCCAGCCACTTCTAGTAGCGCCCTATTATTTTAATTAAAGGTATCTCATTCACAATGAATTTCCTTTGACTTCAAAATTCAAAGGGTATATTTCAATGCGAAAAACCCGAAGGCAAATTACAATGTTGACTTGCTGACGAAGTTTGCGACCGGCATGACATCGCAATTACCCACGTAGATTTTTACAACAGCACGGAATGCTTCACTCAAACCGGTGATGCTGAAACGGACATCCAATGGTGCTGCATCTTTTGACCAGAGAAAAAATGGGGGGGGAGGACTGCACAAGAGCCGTATCGTGTAATAATATTTCCCCAAATGTCATAGACCTGTGGATTTCAAGAATTTTCATTATTATTTTTTCCGTCTGTCAACACCTTATGCTGATATCATGCTGACTTATATGTAAACAATAAAAAAGACTGATACGCTCTCAATAAAGGCGCCTTTTGACCTCCCTTTTCTATTGTCTGTGACATTAAACCGCACTCGCATTCGAAAGCTAGCAAAGTAGATGGGATTTCTGCTCGGTGCTCGCAGTCAAATTTTTATTATGCATAGCACCCTGCAACATACTGTGTGATACTCCGAGTTCAGTTTCATCAGCCTAACCATCATCAGAGGAATAGTGACAATGTGTTATATATAAATTGAATATAATAATATACATGAATCATTGATGAATTATTTATTGCAACTTTACGCCATAATGAAAAATGCGAAATTAATATAATGTAAGTTAGGCCTTAACTTACTAAGTATGCTGCATAGAATTACAAAACTTGTCCTAAATTAGATATTTTTAATTTTTTTAAGTATAATTTTCAATTGTACATTTCTAGCCTACACTGCAATGAGGCTATCTAAATTACAATTTCTACAGATGATGAGTCGTGGGCTACCCACCGATCATATTATTCATGGACTAACAGACTACTGAATAAAGGCAATAACAAATAACAATAACAACCTAAGCTAGCCTATATACACTTTAATATTCAGTAAAGCAATTGATATCTTTATTGATACGGATATTTGGCTATATAGCCGATACCCTTTCATGTTCGAGTAGATACAGGCCCTATAAGCTATTTAGAGGCAAACGCTATCCAGTTTCATATTCAAGCTTTGTAAAAAAACTTATACTACTATTCGGCCTCTGTGACGGCTAATTAGGTATATCATCATCACTCATGTGGTCTTATTTAATGTAGCCTCGTAGTAGACTGGTTGCAGGCTAGGCCAATTTATATTTAGCCAGTGCGGGAGATCTTTATCTAATTTAACCAATCCTGACTATAACTTTATTTTATCTTTCAGAGATAGTCAATTCATGCAAAAATATATGACAAGTATGTTATTTGTCATTATATTAGGCTATTATCATTTTTGTTATTAACTTAAGTCGTTGCTTGTTAATGAAAACTAATTTGATGATTGTAGCCAGCCTCTAAAGGCCACACCGTTATCCAAAAACCCGTTCAACGGATCCAGGATAACCAGCATAGATAGAACCTGAATTTGAAGTCGGAGCCGGAGCCGAGTCGGAGCCTTTCACATCAGTGTCGTGGAGCCGGAGCCGGAGCCGATGAGATAACGCATCGGCTCCACATCCCTGGTTGGTCGTTAAAGCTTTTGAAATTTCAGGATGACAGATTTTCGCCTATTCACTGATCGCACAATGTGTGTGGCCGGACCAAGTCAGTCCGGTAAAACTACTTTTGTAACTCAATTACTACAATTTAGAAATGAGATGTTTAATAGAGAAATTAAAAGAGTTAAATGGTATTATGGCATATTTCAACCACAACTACATTCTGCACTTCGCCAGAAAGGTTATGATGTGAAGCAAGGGTTACCGACAACTGAAGACATCAAAGCAGGTGACTTAATTGTGCTAGATGATCTATTGCGTGAAAGCAAATCATCGAAAGATGTAACTGAAATGTTTATTCAGACAGCACATCATAGGGAAGCCTTCATAATCTATATCGCCCAAAACATTTTTGATGGAGGGAAAGAGCAAAGAACTAGGAGTTTGAATACACATTATTTGGCAATATTTAAAAATCTAAGAGACAGCATTCAGATACATCATCTCAGTAGACAGATATTACCTCAACAACCTAAAGTTCTTTCAAAAATATATGAAGATGTAACTAAGAAACCACATGGCTATCTATTTATTGATCTAATCCAGGAATGTCCGGAACGACTTCGATTTCGAACTAATATCATACCTAATTCCGTTGAACCAATGACAGTTTTCTCGGTTCACAGCTAATTTTAAGCAATGTACTTTGTTGCCTTATTATTATTACAAACATGTCGTATTCAAAGATGGTAGTCATTCCTCAAGAGGAGTATATACAATTGACTACATTACAAAGTGCACAAGAAGTCAAAAATATAGATCAACCTATTACGAATCAACTTAAGGAACTAACACAAAAGGATATGGAAATTCAGAAGATTAAGGATCCCTATCGACGAATGCAGTTAGCAGCTGAAAACATTGATGACAGGCGACAGATTCGTGATAAGTTGCGACGATTTATAACCTTGTCAACACCTCGACCATATCGTGTGCGCGCTGAGCGATTATTTGACTTCATTAATCCACATGTGAAGTTCAATGAGAGAGGGGAGATAATAGATGAAACAACTGGTGATGTTATTAGAAATAGTCACATAGATGACCTTCTGCAATATGCTGTCAGAGATGTAAGGCCAAAACTAGGTGCACCACAAGGGTGGACATATTTTCAGAAAATTCTATCTGATCAAAATGTACCACACAATATTATTGGAGGACCGACTGTGAATGAGTTGGACAAGGGTCACTTACAAGATGAAACAAAAAGTAAAACACCCACGATAGTGGTCAAGCGAGAGCTTCATGATCCCGATGATCTGCAACCAAAAAGAGCTACTAGGCGCTCAATGCGTGTATGAAAGGATTATAGTAAATATTAAGCAAATATAAATTAAGCTTTGCTTCTCTCATATCATGTCGCTACAAAAGTTTTGCTGATGTTTGAAATCTGCGCTCGAAGGTAAAGCAGAAGAGGGCATAGAGGTTGATATCAATTGTGTTAGCAGTTGCTGTGGGAGTAATACGCGTGCAAATCAAAACAAAGACGATGAGTACAGCAGTGAAACTCAGAAAGATTTATTACGACTTAAATCACCTCGCAAGTTTCAGTCGTCCGGAGGTTCTAGCTCGTGCAGCAGGTGTGGGAATAGAGAAAGTCAAGACGTGGTTAAGGAGTCAACCGACTTACACTCTTCACAAAAATGCGAGAAAGCGTTTTCCAACAAGAAAATATGTTGTTAACAATATAGATAGTCAATGGCAAGCGGACTTGGCTGACATGCAACAGATATCACAGTACAATGATGGCTATAAATACATCTTAACCGTAGTAGATATTTTATCTCGCTATGATTGGGCACGTGCGCTGAAATCTAAACGAGGACCAGAAGTTGAAGCTTCTTTTCAGAGGATTTTCGATGAGGGGCGTGTTCCGCAAAGAATACAGACCGATCAAGGGAAGGAATTCGAAAACTCTCATGTTCGAAGTCTCCTTAAAAGTCATAATGTGGAATTGTTTATTGTCAAAAGTGCTTATAAGGCTGCCATGGTTGAGAGGTTCAATCGCACACTGAAGACAAAAATATGGCGCTATTTCACTGCAAAAAATACACATGTTTGGATAGGTGAGCTGCAGAAATTTGTTAAGAATTACAATGAAAGCTACCATCGAATCATTAAGATGAAACCAGTTGATGTTAGCCCAGATAATGCGATGGATGTATGGCTTCGATTGTAAGATAAGAAAGCAAAAAACATTTCCAATGAAAAGAAAATTAATTTTGGTGATAGAGTTCGGATTTCAAAGGTTAAGTCTACATTTGAGAAGGGGTATCTACCTAATTGGACTGAAGAAGAGTTTTTTGTAGATGAAGTAAATACAAAATTTAGACCCACCATGTATAAATTAATAGATTACCATGGCAATCCAACTGAAGGAAAATTTTACTCTTATGAATTGCAAGTAGCAGACAGAAGTGAAGAGGTGTATATGATTGACAAAATAATTAGGAGGAAAGGTCATGGCAATCAAAGGAAATATCTAGTTAAATGGAAAGGATATCCTGATTCATTTAATAGCTGGATAACGCACCAGGATCTACAAAATGTGGAGGTGGGAGAAACTCGTAGCTTTTAAGCTAATATAGCATGTGACTTCTTACATATATGAGGTCAACATGTCTACTAACTTCAACATCATTCTTCCAAGCAATAGCAACCCCAAGATATTACCAAGTAACAAACCATCTCTCTACTCTATTGAATTCGCTAATCCAATTACTCTACATGGACCCCATGAAGTTGCTCTAACTGAAATTACTTATTACAACGATATCAGTTTGCTAAAGAACAACTATTTTGAATTACATAGAGAAGTGCGAGAGAAGGATGATTGCTTTCGCATATTTCAAAATAGTCTACATGGTACATGGGCTTTTCATCATCTAACTTTACATCCTTTTTCAACATCTTTACCATCTGTCCAAAACATGATTAAAATTCAAAAGGCATTTGCAACGTCAACTTTTGCTTCTAAGGTTCCCACAATGAGCTTTCAAGATACAGAAAAGGAAATCGGTAGAATTTTTGAACGAATAAATGATCTCTTCAAGCTGACTTTGAATAAACTCTACAAACCATTCATAAAGGGGTCAACAAAATTGATGAAGGAAGGGAAGCATGTTCTTCTTGTATTAGGTAAGGATTTGAGTCATACTTTTGGGTATTCCAGAACAACTTTCTCATCAAGGTATTGGTACAATGGACGTGGGTGGAATTCGGAGAGGAAAGTCACTGATTTTCAATGTAGAATTGTGCCATTGTATGCATTACAAAAACGGGAGCATCCGAGTAAAAAATAAATTTGAGGTCATTAGAAGTGTTGAAGACTTTGCAAGAAAGTTTCAAGGATCAGTGCAAGAAACGTTAATGACTTGTGAATATAAGAAAGAGAAAGTAACTTTATTTACTTTTGAAACGGAGGCAGAATTTATTGTTTTTACTAAAAAGACACCATTGGAAAAGTCTGAGTCCGCTGTTATTGAATTCGGATCTGAAATGATTGGGATGTTTAAGGGCCTTGAAAGCGCACCTTGGTTGACAGAGTTAAATGATACATTCAAGGTTCAATTGTCCTCTTCTAAACTCAAAGCATCAACAAATGCTTCATGGGATATCCACGTATACAGCGAAGACATATTGGGTGATGAATTGTCTACTTCCAGTGAACTTGTAAAAAGAGTTAATTTGAACATTGAAAGCTTGAAAACGCCATCTGAATTGTGTGCAAAGTTAAATGAGTTTGGTGTAGATTATCGTGATGCAGATGAATATCACTTTTCTTATGATCCACATAAGAAACGCATGATTCTAAAGGTAGGGAAGAACTCTCTTATCAAGCTGAATAGCATGTTAACGTCCACATTGGGATTCTCAAAATCAACTATTTATGAAGGCACATCAATAGGCGATACAGCCCAATCACTAGAGCGTGATATAAGTAACTTATACGTCTATTGTAACATTATTGAATATACAAGGGTTGGCGACATTGAGGCCCCACTTCTGTGCACATTTCCTCTCTCATCCGTAAGGAAGCAACTAATCAATCGAGAATTTATTAACACGATGTATGTACCAATGAGCAGAAATGTCATCAATAGAATTGACATATCAATTCATGATGATACAGGTGAAGTAGTACCATTCTGTGGTGGTGTTACTGTTTTAACACTACAGATCAGGACACGAGATTAAGGCTTTACGCTGTGGGATCTATAATTATCTACAGGACATAATGTCAGGCATTTACAGTGGTCCATCCTATCAGAGCGGCTATCCCGTGTTTGCTGGAGGTAGACGAAAAGTTGGAGGAGGCATATTCGGTGCACTAAGACGTATGGTTCTCCCAACACTCAAAAAGTATGGCGTACCATTCATGAAACGGGTTGGAAACAGAGCTTTAGACTTTGGTGCAAATGTTGCAGCTGATGCACTTCAAGGGGAGAATATCGGTGAATCCATGAAATTGCGTGCACAGCAATCTGCCATAGACTCATTAGATGATTTAACAAAGACGAGGCGTACACTTCGGAAGAAACGTAGGAAGTCAAGACAAGTTGGATCAGGCCGAGTTACTAAGCAAAGGCTTGGAGAAGTAAAAAGCCCACCAGAGCAGCACGTTCTAAATCAAGACGTCGTGTGAAAGCAAGAAAGCGCAAACGAAATTCCACAGCGACTGGAAACAAGTCAAAACGAAGGAAGACAACATATTTGTAAAGCTAATACGATGCAGAGTATCAATTCGGCTTTGTGTTTCTTTGATTCACCCCCTAATCAAACTCACATTATTTCCTCAACTATTGTTGATATAGTCCCCACAACAAATATCGATGGTAACCAACAGCCTATTCAGTTTGATACACCTGCTAATCCAGTAGATTATATTGACTGTCAATCCATTGATTTAGAATTGTGTATACAAATTAAGAAGACTAATGGTACCAATATTGATTCAACTAAGGATAAAGTGGGATTGACAAATCTTCCTATTGCCAGTCTATTCTCAGATGTGTATTTAATATTGAATGACAAACAGATTGAAGGAGGAGATCGAGCATATCCCTATGGAGCATACATAAATACAATGACGCAATTTCAGAAGCAAGCTAAACAGTCACACTTGCAAGTTGCCGACTGGTGTGATGATCAGCAAGGGAAATTTGATGAGGTTTCAAATGGAGGTTTAAAAAAAACGAATGGAATTGACAGCAGATTGAAAGGAATTATACTTGAAAGGACCTGTCTATCTTGATTTCCTTCGTCAATCTAGATATCTACTATCACAGGTTAAAATGCAAATAAAATTTATTCGTGCAAATCCTGAGTTCGCGTTAATGGCTTTTGGAGCTACAAACTATCAAATCATTATTTGTAGTGCCGTGCTCAATGTAAGGAGAGTAACAATGAACCCGTCAGTCATCAACGAGCAAGCGACAGGATTGAGGAAAAGCAATGCAATATATCCAGTTAATCACAGTGTGTTAACAAACTTTACAATTGGTGCGGGATCATCCTCTCATGCCTACCCAAATCTTTTTCCCACTGCGATGCCGAAGGCGGTGTATATCACATTTGTGGAAAATGAGTCATTTATTGGTGCTTTTGAAAAGAATCCATTTAATTTCCAACACTTTAACGTTAGTAAACTAGCACTCTATCAGGATGGAAAATTTGTTGCTTGCAAAGCTTATGAGCCTAATTTTAAAGAGGGTAAATTTGCACGTGAATATGGTTTTACTTTCACTGCACTGAGCATGTTTAACACAGATGATTCAAATGGAATTACAATGGATATGTATAAAAATGGTTACTTCTTCATTATATACAATCTCACAGCAGATGCAGATCTAGGCGGTGAAAGCGTAGGAGTTACAAAGCCTGGTAATCTACGACTAGAGGTGTCATTTGAGTCACCTTTGAAGAAAACAATTACTTGCCTCATTTATGTTATCTATGATAGCAAAGTTAAAATAACGAGAATGCGAGACGTAACTGTCAGCTATCAGAGATGAGTAACTTAAGCAACATACAAATCTTGAGGAAAATGGGAAATGCTCATCCCTACTCCAAGTCAATATTTCTTGATGTCTTTTCTAGAGATAATTTACCTAATTCAATTCCTTTCTATCCTTGTTCGCTTATCATCAATACGGACAGCAACAATCTTCCTGGTAAACATTGGGTTGCAGTGTACATCAATCGCTATAAAGTGGCTGAATATTTTGACTCTCTTAATCTACCTCGCTTACATGACATTGCACTATGGATGAATAGGTTCTCCTGGACGATTAAGAAAGTTACATCGTTTCCACTCCAAAGCAATTTATCTCTCATGTGCGGCAGTTATGTGCTATATTTCGTCAACGAGAGACCATTGAAAAATAACTGCAAAAGTGTTTTACAACTTTTTTCGAAAGACTGCTATAAAAATGATGTAATTCTTACAAAGTATATTGAAACTGTTTTGTTATAAAGTTTTATTTTATATGTAAATATCCTTGTTTTATGTTCCAAATCGTTGGGTTTAGAGGGAAAGCAAAACATGTTTACATTTCAATATGTATTTACAAATGTAGTTCTTTTCTAAATATTTACATAGCTACAATGTAGATTTCACAAATATTTTTCTCAAATCACATAGGATGGGAGGAACATCATTTATGTCTTTAATGCCGGTTATCACAATCTTTCCATTATGGAATACATGAACATGATATGGATGCCAGTTAGTCATCTGTGCTGCTAGAAATAGTTCCACTTCATAAGTGAGATTATTTGATGATGTGACTTTACGAAAGTCATAATGATAGTTCAATTCACATAGCACAGTCATTGTCTTCACTTCCCATTCAGATAATGAGTCTCTAAGTAAATTTCCCAACGTAGAATGTAGATATGGTAGATCACCATCAGTGAAGCCACCAACACACTGAATTGTTCCATTTGGAAAGAATAGGATAGTCACATATTTATCCTTCCTCTGTATCCTCCATGTTAACATTGAGGGTCTTCCCAGATGTAGATTCGTTGTCGGCTTTATCTTGTGTTTTATTAATAACCATTGCTTTCGATTGGAAATGTTGCGCTCGATTTCTTGAAGATTGAGTTTTGAGTTTACTTTTGTAGTTAACATGCGATTCACGACTTCCATCCGCTTGATGTCCTCCACCCTTAATGAATGAAATCATATGTGGTAGTATCTCTTTTGTAAAGTTTCTCCATGTGACGTCACTGAAACGGAAAAATCGATAGTCAATATCTTCTCTCTTTGGTGAACAGACGTATAGCTTGACGGTAGAGTCGCACTTTATCCATACCTTTTGATCGAGCGGAATCTTCATCCGTGTCTTATGGTTGTCAATCAGATCAGCGAAGTCTTTCAGTGAATATAATGCGTCAAGGCTAATGCAAACGCCACGATGTTTTCCACCACTATTTGTCATTGAGTGACGAAAGACTACTTTCTTAGAATTTCTTATGTGAATGCTTTGTGAGTCATTTAATTTCCATGTTCTAATGTAATGAGGCATGTTTTCAAATATAAACCTAAATTTATTTGTTTGCATAAAGCTTGCTATTTTACATCTCAACATATCGGAATGATGTTCAGTGCTACGTCTTCAATTCATAGTAGGACTACCTATGTTTTAGTAATTATTTCTACACATCGGAAAAATGTAGAAATTATATATTATATTTAATCTACCTATATATTATTAAGCATAAATAGGCAGAAATGTAGTGATTGGTTAGTTTACTTTGTTAAATTTCTTTAACTTCTACGTCACCTGTAGCAGGAAGGCATCTCCTTCTCTTTGAAGGTGGGGGAAGACCTAAACTATAGTGTCTATATGGTAGAGATAGATTTTTATTTAACCAACAGCACTTATCCTCCCAAAGTGAAAGTCCTCGCTTTCTAAATGATTTTGTTGTGACTACGTGATTTTTTGAATTTATAATTGTCATTTCCTCATTTGTATCTTTCTCACTGTAGTACACAGTCCTATAATCATTATGATGTAATTTTTTAACTGCAGCTCTCTGTACTCCTTTTGCCCGCTTGATGCTATCACAAGTTGAATCTAGATATTTCATTGAATACATTTTTGGTTTTAGCAAGATCATTTCCTCAAGCAACTTTCCCGCACATTCATCCTTAAAACAACCTAATCTGGATCTGTTTGTAGTTGAGTATAGTCGGTGATGACTGTCATAGTTTGAAGAGTCAAATTTTTCACCAAAATATAGCAGTACATCCTCCAGGCTGACAGATGGTGAGGTGTACAAACATAGAGAAAAACTATCAGTATCACCTCCTCAAAGCCGCGTTCTATTTATCAGTGGACATCTTTTTAAATCATTGTAGTATAACTGGTACATTTCCATTTTGCTGTAGTCAAGTACCGCCTGACCAACATAAATCAATTTATTCAACATTATTGAAGGTTTATACATTTCCATACCAAATAAATCTTCATCAAATATCTTATGCTGTACATAGAGAGGATGATTTGATAACTTTCGACACAGTTCCACGCTGTTCACTAATTTGAATTTTCTCCTTCGTCTTACATTTTCCATTGTTTTACCATATAAGGAATTATTTTTCAACTTATAAAATGACTTTTCAAAGTTGGTACTTGATTGAGCTCTCTTTTGTGAATTCATATCAATGTACGTTCTCAACCATGGCTTTTGTGTGAACTTTATACCGTTGTGAATTTCTGTGATTTTCATACCCATGGATAAATAAAATTTCAATATTGAATAGTGTACAACATAATTTTCCCTATTGAATTGATGAAGCAAGATTTTTTTAGTTGAACTGAATTTAGTGTCTGGTCTTATTGTCCTATGTAAATCCTTCATATAAGTTGAAAACATATTTTGCTCTACGGTCTGCATCTCTGGCGCTAATGGGAAATCGGCAGTGTCATCATGTATGTTTGCAGGATATTCCAAGTTCAAATCAAAAATATAGCCAATTTCACCATCATCATCGATAGTTTGTATATTTTCTTCGTTTAGAAAATAGCTTACTTCACTATCACTCAACCATTTAAAATTTGAATGTGGTAGACTCTTACTGAGCGAAGAACCGTAAAGGTTATTGACATCAATGTAAGATAAGTGACGACTTTCATTTGTATTATTTTGTAATTCCGAAATGCGTGCACGTGCTCTGTGAATGTTCGTAAAAGTCATTCCACCCCTTATTCCCCTTTCGAAGAGATTATACATACTTTCATCTTGTATGTAGTGTGGAGGATCATTAGATGTCAAATTTAAAGCTGAAGTAAAGCTAAGATGTGGAAGGCTAACGAAATGGACAGGATCTACTTCATCTTCACTTTGACTTAGTGACCTAAAAACTTCAAAAATATCTGCCAGTAATAATACATCCAGTTTCAAATATGCAAGCATGTAATCACCAAAATTGTTGCAATTGAAAGCAAACCTTGCATTACTAGCGTGCTTATATTCTTCATCTGAACAATGTTCACGAGTGAGATCATTATAAAATTCACATTGTGGTGGCAGACATTTTTCTGACAATGTATTTAGACTTTTGAAATAACAGTAGGGAAACACTCCCTTTTGATAAAGAAATCATCTGTTAACAGGGGAAATTCATTTCTTAGTTTTTCTACATGTTCATAAACTTGCAATCCTCTTGCTAACTCACTCTATGATGCACTTAAAAATTGATAAGAATCTAAGAATTTCAACTTGAAGTAGATTGTTTTTCCTTTGTATTCGTTCACAGGGACGCTGGCGGATAGAGTTATATACTTTTCAGCTGTTGCTGCTACTACTTCCAATTTCCATGACTTCTTCTTTCCAATTGCTTTATAGCAAACGATATGACTATCATAATTCTTAAAATTATGGAAGAACATGGGTAGTTTCCGCCTATTTAGTTTTAATCGAAGATTGCATTTACTGCATATTGTTTGTCTATATCTTCCTGTTAAATGGTCGTGATCTCTTACGTTTATGCAATCATCACTAAATACAGCTTTACATTTATTACAACTTTTTACATTTTTATGTTTTTCTTCTTCATCAGAAGAAAGAGACATTGGTTGCCGGCTTATTGCACGCTGATTATCATATAAGTTTTGAGCTATATTTTCTAGGTGATCCAAGAAGTCCATAATACAATTCTCTCCTTTGAAGACATAATATTTGTTTTCAAATCTCGACCGGAGAGCTTTATGCCAAACATGATGAACACCAACTGCTGCCGGTTTGTGTACTTTATTATCAATGTAGCACTCTATATCTGCATAAACAACTAAAGGAGGACTTAATTGATATTCCTTGCTACTTGTGCTTACCTCTAGTTGTTTAGGCATTCTTTCTATTTGTGCCTTTCCACGAACACAAAATTGATAATATCGCTCCAAAGTTGTCTTATATGTAAACGATTGGGTACATCGATCGCAGAAATGTTTGTATCTTCTATTTAGTTTTCTATATAATCTTGATAGTTTTCTGATTCCACAATAGTGTGCACGTTCATTATTTATAATTAGTACTATATTCACAGTTCGTTTACCAATAAAGTTGCTGCTATATCGAACACCTTTTAGTCCTTTTTCGTAAAGGTGAATGTTGATTTTAATGTCATTATTTTTCTCAAACTTAGGAATATCTTTAATTGATACGGGTATAGAGATGTCATTCATATTTAGTTCAGATGTCCATTTACTATATGATTTTATCTCATTCCTAGAATATGATACATCATTGTAATGTAGCATTGATAGAACTGAATACAAGAAACAGTCATTTGCATTTGAATGTACATTAATTACAGCCTTCGAATCTTTCAGACTCTTTGGTAGATTAAATACTTCTCCACCAGAAAGTAATGGACTAGTAATAACATTGAATTCTATATTTAGTATTTCATCTATAACCCAATTGCTACCCTTATTTGCAAAAGCTTCAATATGACTTGAGGGACTATTTAAGTTATCTTGGAACCATGTATCATAGTCATAAATATAGTTTGTGGATGATGAAGTAAAGTGTGCGAGAAACGTTTCATCTTCCTGAGGATTTGATCGCACATAGCGAATTTGTGCTACCAGACGACCACGTAGTTGAAAATTTTCTAGAAGGTTTGACACTAAGTTCTCTAATATAGATCGCATACTTAATAAAAAGGAAGTTATATCTACTGTGTGTGCTGATGGTGTGATGTCGTATACACGAGCATGACCGTTGAGCGCGCTTTCGCTGAGACTTACAGTTCCATGATTATTTTGAATATTCATCTCACTATTCGTATTATGCATATTCATATGCTGACGGAATTTGCTTATAGAATTATACGTTTTACCACAGCGGGAGCAGCATTGCATAAAGATCAAACTATTATTTGAAGCGCTGATTGGTATATGTCTAGACGTTGATTCAGCAGTACTATATTTGGGTATTTGACTATCATTAGCTGAGATACTTCGAGGATTTGAATTTAAATTACAATTACTTGGTTGCTTATCACAGACTAGATTGTGTCGCTTTAGATTATCCTGCCGTTTCGTTTCATATGGACACTTCCTACACTGATAAGTTTTTCCTAACTTACAAAACTTTTCATGGCGTTGCAAATTACCATTAAGAGTAAACGTTTTTCCACATTTAGAACAGACAACCATGTTTATTAAACTGGTGAGGATTATAATTTTGCAGATTATATATATATTTTTTATCATCTTATGACGTCACAACGATTACTAGCCAATGACATTTGTTCCAATCTACGATGAAATAAGAAGACAGAACTTGTAACAATTTCTTTTTCCATTTAAAGTCAAAACAAAAAGTAAAAGTAAAAAGTTTACATTTTCTGGCACTTGACCCTGTCGGTGTGCGATAGTTTGACATGGTGGCACTGCTCACAGCAGTCGGTCGAGTCCTCCATGCGAGACAGCCTCACTCTTGTGATGTCCCCATCACGAAACACCAAATGCATCAGCGTCTCACGTTCGAACTGACGACTACCTCTGGCTACAGAGGAAGACAATAGTAGGTTTGACTGTGTTAAATTTCTAACGGACACAAACAAACCCCTATTCTCCTCCCTGAGCTTACTTTCTCTCTCCTCAGCCATCTTCAGGCGCTGCTGGCACAGTTTCAACTTTTCCTCTAGCCGCTCATCATTCTCGGACGTATCATCTAGGTCGACATTATATTGTAAAGGAGCAGGAACAGAGACTGGAGCAGGAACAGGGATCGGTGCAGGAGCAGGAACAGGGACTGGAGCAGGAACGGGAGCAGTAACAGGGACTGTAGCAGGAGCAGGATCAGGAAAGGGGACCGGAGTAGGAGCAGGAGTTCGATATTGAAGGATCGGTGAAGGGGCAGCCGAACGCTGCAATTTGGTGACGCACGGATCCGGGAGAATGAGATTTCTTGTGATGCGAAATCATACATATCCTGAAATGAGAAGAAATAATTGTTTACTATCTATATATCCTTGAAAATAGATATCACTGTTATAATTTCAGAACAGCATTTATCAAGAGAAATCATGAGGTTTAGTTATTAATTATTAAGTTCGGTACTTACAAGGGAATGCCTTACTTCATCCTCATCAGAAGATGTGGTCGATGATGAAGAGGACGAGTCACTACTCTCTTCTGAATCCTCCCTCTCATCGGATGAGGACTCCCGTATCGTTTACGGACGCTCCTCATTATCCTCAACGGAAGTGGTAGTCGCAGGTGTTGAGGCGACGCTATTAACCCTGGACTTTTTCAGGGATAAGGATCCCATTACCTGAAACGGTAGAAAAAGATAGAAGGATAATTGAGCAAATGGATTATGTATGATACATTAAGAAGTGGTGAGAGGAACTTATAATAACGACTATAACTGTACTCACGGGACGTGGGCTACTTGTTTCTTCTACCGCACTCATCTTGGGTACCGGTGGCAGAATTTTAAACAGCTGTAAAGAGAAATAACATATTATTTTACATTAAAGGTGATTAATTTTTCACCAATTTTTTTTGTCAATCTTTGCCTTTTTCTTCGCTTGAGACCTCTGAAACTGAAATGTTTTTAAAAGTTAAATTTACTTCTTAATATTATTCATTTTTTATTTTAAATTTAGCATGTGCAGTTATCAGTACTCACCTCTAAATCACTGGATGAGGAGTCACTGTCCAGGAATTCTTTTGATTTGAATTTTCTTTTTGTGGGGGGTTTTGTAGGGGGTTTTGAGGGTTCGGCGCATTGGCTAAGAACTCCTTCTGCAGCCCTATCCTCCTTCGCGAAAAGTCTACCCAATTTGTTTCTTTCAGCTTTCGATGTTAGGTTAAGTCCACCCCTGCCATTCTCCTGCGCACAGGATGCATGCCGGATGATGAAGGCTTTAGAATTTTCATCGTTACCCATTTCTGTGCTTCGCACGTAGGCTCTGCAGGTGAGGCAGTAGACATACACGTAAGTGCAGCCCTCCTTGAATTTACAGTCTTTATGGCCACTCTTGTTGGCATGTCGCACCGGTTGCTTGCAAGTTTCACAGTTGTGGAAAATTAATCGTTGGCGTGCAATGCTTGCATGACGAACCATTTCTGTAAGTCATGGAAAACGTTTGTCATTACATTGTCTGTTAGCAAATATGAACTCATTTAAGTAACTATTGTATAAATATTGGAAAGTAATTCTACAGTCATTAATTTTCTGACAGAGATATATATTTTTCGAGATAGAAACCGAAAGTCGAAATGTTGAATTTATCTTGAAAAGGGTTGTTTACATATGAACATGAAATTGAAATCAGCTGATGTATTATTATTTTATTTCGAAATGAAATCATAGAAACGAAACTAATGTTTTAAAAAAGATAAACATTTCTGACTTTGATTAAACAACTTTTAATTTGTAAATGGTCCACAGACTATCACTTTGAAAACAAAATTAGCACTTGAATTATTTACAAATTTGAAGCACACATTGGAAATGTTTATCTTTATTTAAACACTTCATCATATAAGCTTGTATGCTTTATAGGTTTTGACAATGCTATAATTGTTTATGAAAAATAATAATTCTGTTTAATAATATAACATATAGAGTTCCTAACTTAAGATGCAGTCACATGTTTTAAACTATCTGGTTATAAGAACTTAGTAATGTTCCTACTCCCAAACTATATAAAGTAGTGAATAGAAGAATGTAGAACTCACTTCAGAATTGCAGTTATAAATCGATGAAACGGAGAGACGGAGAACGAGGTCTGCTAAGCACACAGAATAATTCAAAAATGAGTGAAGAACGGAGCTCTACAACTTCTTTATATATGATTCTAACAAAGGAACCATGAACAAAGACCGGATGTCATCATAACATCACATTGGTATAGAAAAACAAACTGTTGAATTCAAACAAAACTAAACAGCTGATATATTTTAATGATGAAATAGAAAAGTGCCATCAAAGTCTTTGATGCTAGAGTGGTACATGTAACCGCGAAGTTAAACCAATTAACATGTGATGAAGATGGATTCCCTGCAGTTCTAAACATTTAAAAATTCTACTAAAGTTAAGGATTTCATATAATTTGAATTATCATCTAAATTCAAATAATAAAGAAAAAGCGATTAACTTTTAAGGAGTTAAATCCAGACTGCATCATAAAACGCGCAAAAATCGAAATTCAAATTTCGCGCCAAATTTCGAAAAATCAAATTTCGAGCCAAATTTAAATTAAAAGGCATCTAGGGTTAGGGTTAGGGCTAGGGTGAAGGTTAGGGTTAGGGTTAGGTTTTAGTTATGCAAAAAAGAATAGCTATGGCACCCGGAGCCCATGGGTAAATAAATTTTCGAGTGCGCGAAGCGCCCGAGAAATTTTGAGGCCCCCCCCCGCCGTGTATGAAGTGTATGAAGGTTAAAGGTCAAGGTCAAGTTCATGTGGAGGTTTATGCATTATGGTCATTTCGAGTGATCAAACTTTAACTTTGAAAATTTTAAAAAACTTGAAAACTTAGTTATTTTTGAGAAAAAACTTAGAATTTTTCCTGTTGCATACACCTGCATACAACAAGGATTTTTTCATTGAATAGGTACATATGCTATATCATTCGAAAGCTCTTTTCATTCTGATTCCAATGATGTATTGTATGCAATATGTATGACAGCATCCGAAGCAGCTATAGCCCTTTGAAAGATAGGTAGAATTTAGTGGGGAAACTTAGAAATTTGAAATCATAAATTTTTCTTCCTGCATACACTTGCATACAACAGGGATATCTTCATCGAATGGGTACATACCTTATATCATTAGAAAGGTCTTTTCATTCTCTAGCTGATGATGTATTGTATGCAATATGTATGATTTCATCCTAAGGTGAAAAAAGCATTCAAAAAACACTGTAAATATATTCAAACTTTCATCCAATTTGACTATCATTTGAATTACACATTAATATTCATTTCAAATTTGTTCTAGTATGTTCGGTGCTGTCTCAAAGTCTCAAACAAGTGATTTGAAATATATATCTTCCAAATATTAAACTTAGAAATACTTATAGGTAGCTATTTCAGAGATGAATATATCTATCCCCAGTTCCCATTCAAATCCTATTAGAAATTCGATTTGTGAAATTATAAAAACAAGATTGTTCATTTATGTAAGTGTTATTAAAGATAAAAAATTACATATTGTCAATATTGGGGAAAGGAATCAGTCTCTTCAGGTCAACTCGAACACATACTTTTGTCTTTTTGGGGGCACCAGGGCAGCGGCGATGCGTGGCAGGATCCATTATGCTGAACTCCGGCGCAGTTGTTAAATTCTGTTCTTCAGGCTCTAATCGCACACATATCCGCTTCATGTTTGTTTTTCGTGGAGCATTTCGAACCTGAATTCCACTACGTGTCTTGACTGTTATAAGAGCTTCCACCGGTGTTTCGATGATACTCCTCTGTAGTACCAAACTTTCATCTTCTGATGATTCATGATCAGGAGTTACAGGTCCTCTTACGAACACTCTGGGTTCGCATGGCGATTCCGTCCTTTCAACAGGAGAAGTGGGAGGTGCTGTGATACGTTCCATTTTCAATGTGATTAGAATAATCTAGATAAGATAGCTGATAATATGGTACTTGAGGATTAGAACCTTTGATAAGAATTGGTACACAACTAGGACTTATATACTTTTCGAACAAAGGAATTCCCAACAGCCAATCAGAGAGGTTCCGATTTTCCCTAAAGGGATATATAAGGATGTAATTGTTCCAATTAAGCAAGTTCTAATCCTCGTGACTTGAGTAGACATTAAGAATCTATTACGAATATATTTCATGATGAGTGCCCAGAAACAACTTTCTGTTACCAAAATGAAAGCCAAGTAATTATGGGTGGAGCGTTGGAAACGAATGTTAATTTGTGTTGCGGATGCAAGGTGGAATTCTGGAAGACGCTGATAGTGACAGCACTCCAAAGGAGAAAAGGACTGTCGGCGAACTGTCCTATACATGAGTGTGAACACTACTTCACAAACAATGCAACTTTCCTCGAATGGGCCGAGGACTTCTTGAAGTTAACGGAGTCCCCCGAGGGACGTGACTTACTTTCTTTCATTTTTTATGGTTAATTGCACTTACATTGTCAACCTCTTGTTTTTATTTCACAAATTCTGTAAATGGGATTCTGATTAGCAAATAATAGAACATGCATAACATAATTTCTGATCTGTAAACGCATTATGAAAGTAAATAAAATTGTCATCATAGTTACAATGGTCACAATTGTCGCATTTGAGCAAGCAGTCTCAAAACAAACATCTGTTTAAGTACCGAAATAGATGTTCGCATCCCTATTCTAATTCACATACTCTAACTCAATTTCGGAACAAGCCGTTCCGATCTCAACACACAAATAAGTGTACCGAATCATTAAGTATGATCTCAATTCGCCTATCAATCGGAACGCGGTTCCTATTTACATGTTCTTATCCATGTTCGCATCCATTGGCAATTCGGAACATGTTCCTATCCATGTTCGCATTGGCAATTCGGAACATGTTCGCGTTGGCAATTCGGAACATGTTCCTATCCATGTTCGTATCCACTATCAGTGCGTCCGCAATACTAACTACTTACCGCCATTTGATTCAGCATGGATCACTCTAGCCGAATTATGGGTGGGATTTTAGAGAAGAAAAATTTTTGCTGACGTCCCCCTTCCTGAAAAATGTTTCTAAGTTTGAAAATTAGGGTTTCCTAAAGTGACAGCTGGGCTGGAAAGTAACTAACCGAAAAAATTTCCCTTTGATATTCGACGACTCTCATTGGTCAGTGCGGCTCAGCTAATCCCAGTGCTTGCCCGTTCTGATGAATACATAAAGAAGGCGGCATTGGCCAGAAATCCCTCCTCTTCTCTTCGCTCCTTTTCAACTGAAAAGATTCCCCCTCTCTCTCACTCGTCAAATGTTCTGTCACTAGGACTGCCAATGATTTGAAACTGAACAACTTCCATATAAATCAGATTTTTCAATTTCGGTATCCTCTGTCCAGGGGCGCAGCCAAAAAATCAGTTTGGGGGGGACAAGATTCTGATGAATTGCTATTCTTAAAACTGGTATTTAATTACATTATACATTACCAAGGCTACTTCCTATGATTTTAATTGACGTCTAATATATTTTAACACTTTGCATAACTACATGTAAGCGTATTAGAATCTGAAGCTTATCTGAAATACCAGCTAGATACTAAACAATTTTCATTTCATGATTTAGCTTCTCATTTACATGTTATATCCAAAATTATTAGGTGAATGTTTCTATACCCTGGTTTGTACATGAATAAGTAATCAAAAAGCCGAATCTTGTTCAAGGAATTGTATAATGTTAACTCAAAATGAAATGCCTCTTTCGATAATCAAGTCAACTAATATACATGTATCAATATTTCAATGTACTTTTTGCGATAAAAATTCGATTATAGCTCTTCCATATTTTTCCGAAATAGTTTCTTATTTTTTTCCGGTTGGCCTCTGCTACAGATAGAACTGAATAACTTAGGAACATTACAAAAAATACACGCTTATGGAGGTAAACTATATTATAAAACATTCAGTTCTTTGTAACGCTTTGAGGAAATAGGCCCTATAGATCTAGTCCCACTGTTAAATTTGATGGAAAAAAGACGCATATCGTTCGATTTAGACTATAAACTTTACCAAACTCAGAGACAGTTAATTACTTATTGTATTTGGGTAAATATAAATATTAGCCTATATACACTGTAACCGACAAGCGTATACAACCAAAAAAAACACCCGAGCTATTTAAGTGATGATTTGAGATGCTGATAATACGTTTGCAGAATTTATACACTGCTTCAGACAAACTTTTGCTGAATTGTGTCATCTGACTCGTTCCACATGTTTCTTCGATGATAAATTTGAATGTAATTACATTAACAAAGATGAGGGAAGTCGCACCTCTTAATCTACGTCAGTTCGCAATACTTCAAATAAAATGCATGTCGATGTGCAACGAGAATTGTTAAGAATATATTTTAAAATTCAGATTTAAAATTTACATATACTTTTCAACACTACTTAAACGTTTGGGGTGAACATGGCCCTGGTGCCCCCCCTTGGCTACGCCCCTGCCTGCTGTCTCTCTCAGTGTGGCCAATGTCTTGTGGTGCAGACGCCCTCCCAACAAAGAGATCTTTCCATAATGAGTCGCTGTCATTGTTGATTCCTCGGACGGCTCTTCAGGAATATCAGAAATAAGTCACGGTGGAGAGAATTGTGGAGTTTTCGAGCTCCCTGAAAATGCACCACGAAACTGGCGTGACAGGTAACGCAACGGCGAAGACCTCTTTAGGACCTTCGATTACACCACGAACCGCCATTTCATCAAGTGTGCTGTGGATGTTCGAATATTTGATCTCCTCCATCAGCCGTTGCAGATGGAGGACTTGGCCTATGACCTCGCTTTTGACATTGGTGCACGGTTATTAAATAGGCGCACACGGGGAGGAGGTGAACAAGGTTGCATGTCTGCAATTAGCGGTTGCCCAAATTTCGAGCACACCGCAGTGTGTTTTTCCTGAGGCGTAGAATCAGCGCACCGCGCTGCTGGATGTTGCATTAATTAAGGAATTATTTCTCAATAATTCTCTGCTGGATTATTAAAATTGCCAATGATGGGCACCTCACTCCAGTAGAGTCGTCCTGAAAAGTCGCATTTGGTCAATACTCGATGGCTGAGCAAAAGGTTCATGCTCAGCCATCTGATCGGAACATGTGGCTGCAATAGTCGCAGGAAAAATTGCAGATGAGGTGGAAGACGGTTGATGGTGCGAATTTCGTTAACCCAGATCACTATCTCCCGCAAGGCGTCCGAAAGGAGAGTCCAGTTGTGCAATAAGACGCGCGGTGCTCGGTTGTGCAGCCAGAATGTATTCCTGCATTCAGCGCTGTAACTGGTCCGCTGACGTGAATGAAAGAACGTGCTGCTCTTTTGACGCAGCAAAACCTTTAAACAGGTGAGACATGCGCACAATGTCATATTCATAATGGAAACACGAGGACATAAACGTCGAAGAACAGGAAAACGCGGAACTAGAGTGGGAAATTACGTTTGTTAATATAGTGCACATCTTAATGGCGAGGAGAAGCCGTATCGGCCAATGAGAAGCGTGGAAAAGCCAAGTTGGCCGGCGATGGGAATTTGGACAAGCGAGTTCCACAGTTGAACGGATCTCGGTGAGAGGATTCTGAAAATATTCGGTTTGACACACTTCCAGCTGATGTAGGTCGTTCTAGAGACAACATTGTGTAGGGAGGAACTTTTTCTTCCTATTTTGTTGAAATCATACTAATAATTGTGATGATATGAAGCCACAATTTTCGAATTCAGAAACATTTTTCAGGAGGCGAGGTAAAAAATATGTTATAAAAAAGTTATTTTTCGCCAAAAAATCGGTTCTCAGGTTTTAACTCCCAAGGTCAAGTAAACCAGGCTGAATCGAATAGCGGTGGTCAGGCGGCCGGGAGGATGGTAAAAAATTGACTTTGTCCACAAAATTAGACAATTTGCGAAATTTTCTAGGTTGTTGTCCGACCCAAAGTGGTGATTTTGGGAAACCATGATTTTCAAACTCAGAAAAAAGTTTCTATGAGGGGTTGTCAGTGAAAATTTTTTTAAGTTCAATTTCTTCCCAGAAATAGATTTTGGGATTTCGGTGCTATAATGTAGATTGGTCCACACTGAATCGATTGGCGGACGTCCGGAGGCCGGGACCAGAGTGATAAACGTGTTTTTCATGCATTCGTGTATTATTCCTTTTTGCACCGCCCTGTACAACAAACTTCCACGTACTGTTTTATGATGATTTTGCTTTTTGCTCTTATGTATGGACCTGCATACAATCTTTTTATTCTCACGTGATCTACTTCTACATATACACGTATTCATCTACGTATTTTATATTTTGCTAGCAAAAAGTGTTGAAATTTGCTTTTCTGTGTAAGAATCTGAACTCTATGATTGTGATATGCATGCTGTAATGAACGATTTTCATTAATTGAATAAACGTCTTATTATTATTAGTAGCTTTCGTATCTTGATTTTATTTAATCCTGACCATTATGTTTTATACTTTTAGCTTATTGGATTGCTTCTAACTGTACTTGGTGGAGCTCTGTTATGGGGATTGTCACTTTTGTCTTCATATGTCGCACCTTTATTGGAGTCGATATTTAAGAGCCTCGATCTACAAAATGTAGACTTCAATAACATTGCTCATGAAACTATTGCAAATGCTATCACATTATTGAGGCCCTTTGGAATCGGATTACTTGTAATTGGGATATTTCTAGCAATAATGGGCTTCTGTGGAATGTTTGGAGCATGCTGCAAGAGCAAGTGTTTGCTGATTACGGTAAAAACTCATTGATTTTCAAATTGAGTCAGAATATTTTATATTTTCTCTTTTTTCAGTTTTCTGTTGTCTCTGCAGCAATAATGATTACCGAACTCGCCGTTCTCATCTACATTGCAACTGGAACCGACAAAGTGAATTGATAATAATTTCAGCTTTTTATAATCAGTAGTTGGAGTATTGATGGCATGACATTTATATACACATACATTCATGCATGCAAAAACATACAACGATTCCCAGGAACTGAAAAATCTCTTGTTACAACAAAGGGAGAAGTTAATTAAAGATGCCATGTAAAAAGATGCAGCAAATATTGATTGAACAAATTCCCTGAAGTTTTATTATGAAAATTGAAGTGAGCGAATGCTTCCCTTTGTATCAACATGCACCCTGAATTCTTAAAGGCGCGTTTACACTTGAAACTTTATTGATGCCACCTGCAATCAGATTGCAGAGGCCGTTTACACTTGACACCAAAAAGTTGCTGACACTCGAAGAAAATTACTGCTGACACTATATCGATCTTTATCGATGAGTCAGAAAATTGCGGGAGACTTGCAGGAGCGTATACATTTGACACTTTAAGTCGACACTAATTTCTTCACGATGTCATCGAAAAGCGGATGGCTGCAGCAGTTACAGCATACATTTTGACGGAAAAAAGGAATGCGTAAATGGGAGTGTGGGTCTGTGAGTGGATTATGTGGAGAGAACAGCTTGGATTTTACTCGACTTACGAAATCAGGATCCGTGCCAGCTGGCACATTTTTCAGAATGTCGCTGCCGACTTTCAAGATCTTTTAGAGCAAATCGAGTTGAGGATTAGAAAGGAGGAGACTTCATGGGATACCGTTGTCATTGGATTAAAATCATTCCCAGATATGTTATTTTAGGATGGTTTCTAAAACATTTTTAGAGCTTTTCACGATTGAGTTAACTGATATAAGACTGTATGAAGCCATCCTAACTCATGCATTGTTTTCTCTTCACTTTATTTCATTAAATACAGTATACAGGGTGGGCCAGAAGTCCCCTGCACTTTTTGAAAATGGAAAAGACATCAAGTTATACTTAATGAGTGTCTCTAACGGCTCATAAATCAATTTGTTATTGAAATTATCATCTAAATCAAAGTTAAGAGTTGCTTTATGACTAGATTATACACATTTATAATGATGTATATACGCCCCATTTATCTTCTAAATTTCCGAAAATAAATACAAAAACAGTAAGTATTTGAAAAAAGGATTTTCTTATTTATCAAAAGGGTCAACTTGGTTACCTTGGTGATCTATGCACAACTGCATTCGACGGAAGTACGGTCATGAATTCTTTTCAGAGTCTCTTTATCAAAACTTTCAAACAAGTTCTTTATGACACATTTCAAATCATCAACACATTCACATTTCATTGAAATAACCTGTCGCTTCAATATTCCCCATAAAGCGTTGTCACAGGAAGACAGGTCGGGACTGCGTGCAGGCCAGGCAATCGGACCGAACTTACCAACCCATCTGTCTGGGAAAACGGTATTGAGATAGTCCCTCGTAGCATGGGCGGTATGGGAAGGGGCACCGTCTTGTTGGAAATTAGCGGAATACAAGAGTCCAAGTCTCTGCAATTCTGGTATGAAATGCGTTCGTATCAATTCAATATAGCGTGCAGAAGTTATTGCTCCTTCCATGAAAAATGGTCCAATTAAGTGATCACTACTCATTGCCGCCCATACCATAACACTTGGAGGATACTGATGAACTTGTTCCCAAAAGAAAGGATTTGCTTTGCTCCAGAAAACCGAGTTGACATTACGCCCGTCACCGTAAAATGCACATTCATCAGAAAAAAAGAGCAGGTTCCTCCTGCGGCCAATCGGATATCTGACTAGAATGTCGCGACAACATTTGACTCTGAGATCACGATCATCATCCGAAAGATACTGAACCTTCACGGATTTGAAAGGTCTGTAATTCAAATCGGACTTTAATATTCTTCGAAGCGTTGTTCTGGGAATATTCAATTCTTCAGACCGTCTTCTGGAACTTAGCGTAGGGTTGGCTTCCACCGAGGCCTCGACATTTGTAGCATAATCACCTCGCTCGCTGGGACGACCAATTCTTGCACTGTCATTAATACTTCCTGTTTCAAAAAGTTTATCCATCCATTTTCGAATCTGTTCTCCTCTCGGGGGTTCCACGTCATAAGACCTTCGTAACTTGTCATTTACTTCCCGCATTGCTTTATTTGAACGATCGGATTCGTATAACCATGCCGCTGCTGGAATACGAAAAGGTATACTGTAAGGTGACGAGTCAGTCATCATAGGATTCAACAGAGCGAACTCCAGTTTACTTCAAAATGATATTTATTCAATAATCACAATGCAGTGCGATAAAAATTCAAATCTCTTTGAAATTAAGCGATTAATGATAACATGAAATCAAACCAATCATTGTCAAATTTCCAGGTTGAGATATCGGATAATCAAATTCTTTGAAACGGAATTTTCAAATTAGGAAGTAGAGATATCGAACAATCAGTTTCTTTAAAAACTGAAAGGAACAGAAGATCAGAAGATCGGATCTCTATGAAGAGAAGAGAAGATTGGATCTTTATTGATTACACATTACACTAAACGATAGTGAGGTTAATTAATGAGATTATCAGATGGAAAGTATGCCTAAAATGCTCTCATCACATGTATTTGACCTCCTATACATATGTTAATCAAACTTAAGCATTTCTACACCGATTTTTACTATATAAGTTAAGGAATAATTCACATTTTAAAAAGTGCAGGGGACTTCTGGCCCACCCTGTATATGTTGTTGTTTCATGCATTCAGACAATGTGAGAATATGTCACCACACTTCACATCCAGGTATACATGTATGTAAAATCTGTCAGACCTAGATTAGATATGAAAAATGCAAGTCGAATCTATAGGCCTATATGTAGCCTAAGCTTACAAGCAGTTGGTCCCACGAACCCTCGTGAAGAGGGCCTACACGGTTCACCATCCAATCTGCATTGCACAGCACTGTTCTGCACCAAAAGCAATAATATATGCTTCTACAATTCCTACAATTCCCATGCTAAGTTGCTCTAAAACTTTGACATTAATGTCAAATTTCATTCAAATCAAGAAAGTATGCTTAATAATGTGATACGATAAATGATATAGCCTATCGGTACTGAAACTTAATGCATCTGCTGACTCGCGACCTGCATTTGAGCTTTGAATGAACTTCATTGTCTTATAAAATGGCAATTTCGTGACGAATTTATCGCCGGCACCACTCCCCGACATTTTTTATTTCCATGTGGAACTCAGTCATGAGGTTATGTATCTTTTACTACCACCTCGTAGCCTATTTTGAATTTCGCGGCAATCTTCATCAATGCACCTCTTTTATTCAACCTCAATATTCGTGTTTTTGCACGCTCCACAAACAGGGATATTGTCCGCATTCACCGATCAAGTCATCGGTTAACGACCTTGTCCATTCACTTTCCGCTTGTGACTTTCATTGACCTTGCCGCTGAACCTCACTCTGCCTCTGAAGCGGCCAATATTTGGCTGGCTACTGTTAATTTCTAATCGTACCTTGTGACTTTTTACCTAGTCTTTGAGTTGTCTCGTTATACATGCGAATTGTCACTGTTGAACCAGCGATCATCGTTAGATGCTTTGCTGAATGCTGTATAAATTTGTCGATGTCAACATAACAACCAATCAATCAATGATTCATTTTATTCGAGAAAGATGAGTCTTACCTGCTGATGTCTTTATCTATTGCACAGATGCCAAATGGCCTAGCACCGATACACAACTGCTAAGTCGATGACTAAATTCCCACTCAAAAATAAACAGATGTAAGTCATGTCTTGTGATGAAGAATTCCAGATCAAATAGTGGTAGATGCTCCCACAAGCGGACGGAGTTTCTTCTACAATAATAGTCAGGAAAACCAATTTGTCCTGGTAAAATGAAGCTGAAATTGATGTAACCTGTATACACAGTAGCACGCAGCAGCAAAAGCAGAAAACATGCATGTAAATGAATTATGCATATTAGCACATCACTAGTAATTTAATGGCTGGTGATAATGAGAAAAGCGAGAACAAACCCAGCCTTCAGGAAGTCAGGTCGCTGTGTTCCGATGACGGTCGTGTGAATGTCAGCAAAAGTGTCAGGTAAAATTCATGCCTCGTTCAACTTTAGTGACGTTTGTATCTGACACTTTTCAGAGTGTTAGGAGCCGTTTACAATATTTTCACTGACACTTGGTTGCAGCAATTTCTAAAAAATGTCAGCAATCTAGGGTGTCCCACAAAGATATGCCCGTAAATATTGGACTTTTTAGAATTTAAAATTGTAAGTGAATTTTTGATTTCAGTCACAATGAAAACTCACTAATCAATGAACAAAATATTTAATGGTCTGTCTATCCCCCACGCGATACTTTTACAGCTCGTAGACGGTTCGGAAAAGAGTTCAGCAGATTTTCAAAGAGCTTGCCGTCATTCTCCATGTTTTTCAAGATTTTTGTTAATGCAGTGCGTACCAGTTCTTTCTTCAAGTAATCAGGATTTCGGTGAAGTAAAGCATCAACTTTATCCTTCAATACTGCACTAATATTTCCGCAGGGTTAAGATCGGGAGAGCTCCCTGGCCAGACGGGTTATCGAAGAAATCAAATACAGAATTCCTCAACATCTCTTACACGTATGTTCGCAATGCCTTAAAGCACGGAGCTTTGTCATCCAGCAAGGTAGCTTGATCAACGTCTTCTACGTTTTCCTCGTTTCTCAGAAACGGAAGTACATTTTGCTCAAGTATAACTTCGCGAAAATATTCTCCATTCCATGCTTCACCGTCTTCTTTGATCACCCACATCATTTTCTTTATGCTAAGGCAAATGAAGACTCTAATGCAGGAAGGGCGAACCACCATTTCTCGATGATGTCCATCGTCCTCGATTTCTTGGATGGATGTTGCCCAAATTCTGTCGTTTTGACTATTTGGTTTTCTACGTACTCAAGCAAATAACTCGTCAGAGCAAACAACATGACGGAAGTCATCGTCATCCCAATATTTATGATATTCGCAAAACCATAGTCGATTTTCTCGTTGTTCAAATGTTTTGTATGGTTTTTTGAGAACGTGAAACGGCTTCATTTCTGAAGATTTTCTGCATCGATGGACCGTCATGCGGGAAGGAGCTTGCTGTTCATCTCCTCTTCTCCTTATCAGCTCCTTCGGCAATTCCCGGCAACTTTCATATTGTTTGTTGCTTGCCATTCGCATGATTCTGTATGATTCGTATGCTAGTTTAGGGTACCAATACTTCTTCCTTTTCCTTCTTTGTCCATCCAGTAGTCATAAGGATCTCTCCTCCCGTTGATCTTGACGAACTCCTCATTTCTCCCAATTTGCTGAGCAACCCACTAGTAATGGGAAGAAGACCGGTCCAGGACACCATAAAATCAAAAAAAATAGTATCTTTAAAAACGACATAAATTCATGAATTTAGACCCTTTTTCAGGTTTTTAAGACCTAAATTCATGAATTTGGTTCATTCAAAAAGTACCATTTTTTTCAAAAATGGTACTTTTAAAAACGACATAAATTCATGAATTTAGGTCTTAAAAACCTGAAAAAGGGTCTAAATTCATGAATTTATGTCGTTTTTAAAAGTACCCAATTTTCAAATTTTTCAAAATCTCAAATTTGAGAATTACAATTTTCACCCTCAAAATCATGACCGTTCTAGGACACCAAAAATTATAAAAGTTGAGTAACTCAAATTTGAGAATTACAATTTTCACCCTCAAAATCATGACCGTTCTAGGACACTAAAAATTATAAAAGTTGAGTATCTCAAATTTGAGAATTACAATCGGGCGAAGCCCTAGAACCTTCGGTTCGATTTTCATTGCTTAAATCATGACCGTTCTAGGACACCGAAAATTAGTATTTTTAAAAACGTCTTTTAAATCCATTTTTCAGGTTTTTAAAATATATCATGTGACTTGCGGGACATCGGAGATGTCTTCCAGGGCTTCGCCCGTTAAAAATATTTCTTTAAAAATGGAAGAAACAAAAGTGGAAGGAACTTCAGAAATGGAAGGAACTTCAGAAATGGAAGGAACCTCAAGAATATATCCTTCGTTATCTCAATTAAAAATAAGTGAATTAAATATAGAAAAACACAAAGATAGAATACGCTATATGAAAGATAAGGAATCTCAATTATTATTAAGATTAGAGCATTATAAAAAATTAAGAAAGAGATGGACTAAAGTTAAGAATGTAACACAAGGAATTGGCATATTCTTAACAATAATTTTAGGTGCTTTAACAATTGTTATATCTTCTGGTGTTTTAGTAATTCCAGTAGTTGCTACAGCTTTAACAGGTACGGGTGTTTTTGCAACTTCACTTGTTACAATGTTAGATAAATCTTTAATAACTAAGAAACGAAAATCATTAAAAACTAAGCATTTACATATTAAAGAAGTCTATGATAAACTACACTACTACTTTCAAAGAGTATGTGATGATAATGTTATTACGTTAGATGAGATTGAAAAATTTGATCAAATAGCTAATGAAGTAAATCAAATATCATTTCAATCACAGACAGAAAAAGTTAATGATAAAAATAAAAAGGATGGTAAAATTTCTAGTGATGGTAAAACTTTTATTGATGATAAAATTTTTAATGAAGAAAATGATAAAATTTTTTTAGAAGAGCTAAAAACTTTATTAGACAAAACTTTATTAAACAAAACTTAATACGAGAAAATTTTAAACGAGAAAATTTTAAACGTGAAAACTTTAAACGTGAAAACTTTAAACGAAAAGATTACAAACAACAAAGCAATAAAAAAATAATTTGTTCAGTAAAATGTTTTTGCTGTATACCAATGTTACCACAAAATTCAAATATTATATTTTAAAAAAATAGACAAAATTAAAGCTGATAATAAAAAATAAAATATTAAAACATTATATTTGTATATTTTTATTACTCGGTAAACAATTGTTCGATAACTCTTTCATGAATTTTTTTATCAATATTAATTGTGATAAATCCATAATCTTTTGACCAAGCATTATTACACGATTGTTTAAATTCATCTCTATCTCTTATACATAAATCTCTTAACAAATCACTTAAGTTTCTTGCATTTATTTCAAATAGTATAAATATATTTGCATTCTTTCTAATAACACTTCCATCTAATGAATACATACTTTGTGTTAAATAAAAAACACTACAGTTATTATGTCTACCTCGTGTAAAATAATTTCTCTGAACTGACTGATTTCTGTCATTAACACAATCATCAAAAATTACACAATGTTTCATTGTTTTATCTAGTTTACTAGGATCTTGCATATTACCACTATCATCTATTAATTGTATTTTTATATGCTTATTTTTATTGGATTCAACTAATTGTTTATTTTTTGCTGCTTCTTCACACCACAAATTTATTTCTTCTTCATATTCAGATTTTTCGTATTCTTCGAATAGAGAAGCAATTGCTGTTTTTGTAAGATTATTTTCAAATCCATATTTTAAAAATTGATAGACGGGTTGTTCTGCCGTTGTTGTATAAATTATAAGATTGTTATAATCCAAAAAATTTGGAGTCGTTAAAATTTTAAATAATAGATATGTTTTTCCACATCCTGATCTTCCGCAAATAACTGCTAAAACTTTATTAGATAAATTTGGATGATGATTAAATTTAAGTTTTTTTTTATTTAAAGACATTTCATTCATTTTTAAAGTAATAAATTCATCCATTATTGAATTAGTGTTTTTAGAAACAAAAAAATAAAAATAAAATTTTAATTTAAGTTTATTTTTTGTTTCTAATAATAAGATTAATAAGATTAATAAGATTAATAAGATTAATAAGATTAATAATGAAAATGATAAAAAAAATTAAACTTCTCTATTGTAGCGTAAAAGTTTATACCTCCCGAACCAAAAGATCTATCATAATCTCTTCACCTCCAAAATTTATTTCTTGTCCTTTTTCATCAGTGATTCTAATGCCAATGTTGTTAATAGTTTTTCTTGTAATAGGAAAATATATTAATGTTTGTGGAATTACATTTAATCTATAACCAATGGGTACAGTAAAAGCTGGAAAACTGAATATTAAATTTGATAATTTACCATTTATATATCCTCCTTCAATAATGTCACAATGTACAACAATTGAATTTATTTCAGTTATTTTTGGAATCTTCTCACCTAAATGATAACCTTGACTATAGGTTTGTTTATTAAATCCTAATAGCTTTGACAATGATCTATCATGATTAAAATCAACTTGATGATTTTCGTCTAAAGTAAGAGAAAATTTATTAACTGCCGGTTCAACTGCAAAATGTAATTGTTTCTTATCTTTAAATGATATACCTAAATGTCTCTTAATTTCATTTGATATTGTTTCAACTTCGTAAGAACCAGGAAGAAAAGTTAATATTTTCCATGTTTTGCCTTTATCAGTAGAATATCTAAATTGATCATTCACATCTTTTATAACATTTTGAATAGTGTTAAATGTAGAGAAACTAGTCAATGCAATTTGATAATTTTTATTTTGTTCCAAATGTAGAATGGGTTCTAAATTACAAGTGTGTGATGAAGTAGTTGTTATAATTTTTAACGTCGTACTAAATTTTGATGAACCCAAAATCTCTGTCAAATTTTCTAAATGATTATTAATTTTGTCTAAATCTGCTGAACACATTTTTAAACTAAAAAATTAAATAAATATTTTTTTTTATAAAAAATTAAAAACAACAACATATTTCAGCTACGGGCGAAGTCCTGGAGGACATCAGAGATGTCCGGTTCGGGCGAAGCCCTAGAACATTCGGTTCGTTATACTTTTATAATCCTCTTCATTTAGAATCTTCTTTTCTAACAGTCTTTTCAATATAGCATGAATTTCATTGAAACTAGAATTATGTCCTTCTTTTATTGCAGATATTAAAATATTTAATCTATTTAGTAATTCTTGTGGATCATCTGGTAAAAATATGGTTGTTTCTGTTTTCTGTTTTTCTGATAAACCTTTCCCTACTTTAACTCCCGTTGATAATAAATTTTCTAATTGTTTATAACGTCTTAGAGATTTTACTACACCAACTCTGTCTAACATAGCTTTATATTTTATGAGATCTTCTACAGCATAATTTTTTAAATCTGCTCCTCTTAAAAGATCAACAAAATTTCTATCTAAACTAATAGGTTTTTTATCTGGCGTAAAAATTAATCCTCGTAAAGGTTGTGGAAATATTTCTTTACCACCAAGATAAAATCTTGCAAATAATTTTTTATCTAAAAAGAAAGTAGAATGTTCGAATAACATAGATTTTGGTAATTTTTTATCTATGTTTGCCTCTAATAAACCATAGTCATCTAATAGTGTTTTAAGTACAGGATCCGCTATATCAACACGTTTTTCATTAAGTTCCTTTTCAAGAGTTTTAAATGGTTCGACAGTTTTTTCATAATCAGTTTTTACTTCTTCAGTTAATTTTAATTTATCAAACATATCAGATTGAATACCAGCTTTTGTCATTCTATGTTGAAGATGATTTTCTTTCATAATATTTCTTTGTTTTATTAATTCGTCTAATTGTTTTATTCTTTTAAAATTATCAGCTCTAACTTTATCCATTTTTATATGATAATTTTATATTATTATTTTTATTTTATTTTATAATATTTTATATTTTTATATTGTTATATTGTTATATTGTTATATTTAGAAAATAGAAATTAGAAAATTAAAAAGGTAAAGTAGTTATTCCATCAGGTAAAATTTTTCTTTTATCATCAAATGGATCTAATGCTAATTTATGTTCTTCTTTTAAATACATTTTATGTTTTTTTGAATTAAGTCTATAATTACATGCTGTTTTTATTTCATTATTAAATAATGCATTTTTATAATCTTGAAATGTTATTTGATTAGCCACTGATGCCTTTGAAATTCCTTTTAATGTTTTATGTGTTTTAATATTATTAGTTGTATTATAACAGTAACATTTAGATTTTAAAAATATAGCTTCTGTTATGAAATCTTCATTTCCTTCTAATTCATCTTTTACTTTACATAAATCAGAAGGATGAATGATATCTTTTATTTTATTAATTTCTTCATCAAGTGTAGAATTATACGGTACTGTTAATTCTAAGAAAATAGAATCGGTATCTGTAAAGTGTAATTCATAGTTTTTGCCATAAGCAGGTGCTAAATAATCATATATAAAACTATACATAAATAGTTTAGCTAATTCTAATATAGTGAAACCAATGAAATTAAACTTATCATGTTTTACAATGCTTCTTCTTAGATGAACAGCACAAAGTTCATCACTGAATCTAGTAGTTCTTTTATATGTAGGTTTCCTTGTTAAATTTTGAAATCTATCTTTATCATAAACTATTTCAATATTTTGTCTATTACGCACATTTTCTAAAGTCTTACCATAAAATGCATTATTCATTAATTTGAAGAACACGTTTCCAAAATCATCTTTATTTCTTTTAGCTATTTTACGTTTTTCAATATTGAACTCTATATCATTTTTTAACCATTTAGATTTTCTATACTCTAGTTTCCGATGTATTTTGGTGAGAATCATGCCATGATCTAAATACCAATCTAGCATTCTTCCTTCAACAACATACTTTCCTTTATTACCTTGTGTTAACATAAGTTTTTTTGTTGGCCTATATTTCTTAGGAATTAAAGATTTTTGATAATCTGAAAAATCTTTTATAATGGGAATTTTGTGTTCTGGGCAGAAAGGATAATATTTTGTTGCATCTTTTATATAATCAGGGTATACTAAATCAACTTCATATATATAACCAGAATTACGATTTCCATCATATGTTTTTTGATAATCAAGATTATTACACCATGTCATTTCACCTGTTGGTAATTCTTGTATCATGCAAGAAGAATATAAGCTATTAAAATCATAATATAACAAATAGTTTTCTCTCATGAATTCATCAATTGCTTTTTCACGTTCTACTCCTTCTCGTTTCGTTCGAAAAATTTCTAATATTTTTTCTTTTTCTTCTGGAGATAAAGGTTTCATTATTCCATATTCTTGTGGATTTACTTTCTTATTATAACATTTAACATATCTATTACCTAAAACTGATGAAACTCCACCTCTAATTCCAGATTCAAAAAATAATAATTTATCATATGTATTTTCTTTATAATGTTTAAGTTTAACGGACTTTGTCCTAGAGCCATCGGCTTGAACATTTGTATGTTTTAATCCTGCTAACCATGTTAAACCTGGTGTAGAATAACAATAACATGGATCTATTCCGTAATATTCTAAACACATATCACGAAAGTTTTCAAAAAGATCAGCTAGTATTAATACATCTATCTGTAGATATTTCATTGTATAATCATACATTGTTTTACAATTTAACTCTCTCCAATTTTTTTCAGCTTCTGCATAATCTTCGTCAGATAATTGTGATTGTTTTAATGTTGATTTAAATTTATTTATTGGAGGAAGTTGTTTTTCTTCCATAATTTTATTCACAGAATTAAAATCTCCAGTTATGTACTCATACGGAAATATTCCTTTTAAAGGTTTTAAATTATATTTATTTAATATTTTACATTGTTCAGGTTTCAAAGTTTTCCCATAACATCTAATGAATAAGGAGTAAAAAATCTAAATGCATCTAAAATTCTAATACAACCTAATTGCATTGAAAAATATTCTTCTTCTTGTTTACATAGTACATTTATTTTTTGTTGATGTAATTTTTCAGATGAAAATAAATCTTTCATTACTAGATGGAAATCATATTTAGAACCATTATAGAAATATAAAGGAACAAAGTTATATTTAAATTTATTAGCATTAAGATTACAAGAATTATGTGCTGCACCTCTATATAATCCATTTAGATGATCATGATCTTTTACTTTATCAATATATCTACCTCTGCCAGTTTTATATTTATTTATAAAACATTTTCCACAGTAATAACAATTTATTTCATCATAAAATTCTTTTCTTTCTTCATCCGTTAATGGTATCATTGGTTTATTTGTTTCAAGCAATTGTGAAAAAAGTCCTTGTAATTCTTCTACTTTCTTTGTAAACATTTCTGAACTGTCTTCACCATAGTATTGTAAATATTCTGATTTAAATAATTCAGGATAATTTGAATGAATGTACATTCCCCAACATAATGGTTTTTGTTCAAATAAATATTTTTCTTTACTTTGTTCAGCTGAACTTTTTCCAGGTGCACTTTTTTCATAATTAAAAACCGAAGGTTCTAATTGGCCCGTACCATTTTCAGAATTATAATTTTCAGAATCGGGTGAAGCCCTGGAACTTTCCGTTTGATTTTGTGTCATATTAACATTATATGCTTCAAAATCACAATAAATAGTAAAGGGTACTTTATTTTTAAAATACCATTTATTATATTCTAAATAATCATCTTTTGGAAATGTGTTTCTGACTGCTTCGTTTTGTTGACAATTCTCCAAATGTCTATTCATTTCTTCTAAAGTTCTAAAACTTGTCATACATTGAAGACAAGGAAAATTTTTATTATCTGAAGTTTTTGTAAATATAGAAACATCTTTACACAATATAAAATGACCCTGATAATATAATATATTCGCTTGTGCTGGTTGTTTTGACTGTTCTAGTTTTTCAAATTCATCTTTATATATTTCATGTGTTTCATTAATTTCTTTTGTAATATTAAATGTATTTTGATAATAATTTTGATTTAATATTTGTAGCTGATAAATATATTCTCTATCATATTGTTCTTTATATTGTTCTGAACATTTTTTTAAACATTCATTTAATCGGAGCGAAGTTCCTCTGGCTTTAGCCGATTCTTTATTTTCTTCATTATTTAATTCTTTATTATTTAATTTTTTATTATTTTCTTCATTTAATTTTTGAATTGTTTCTATCTTATTTTGATATTTATGGTGATATTCTTGTAGTAACATTTTTGTTTGTTGTTGATAATCTATTTTACATTTTTGTAAACTTTCATTTAAATTTTCTAATTTTTGTTGATATTCTGAAGATAAAGATGAATATTTGTAATTATAATCATCAGTACGTCCTTTATAATTATTATGATTAATCATTATTGGTGATAGTGTTTTAACAAGTTCAAATTTTTCAGTACATATTATATTTCCTTGGTAAAAAATATTATGATGCATGTAATTTCCCCTATCATTATATACTATTTCTGATTGGCATAAATTTTTATTATTCAAATAAAATTTTTTTGAATCTGAGTAAAGTGGAGTAATTTTACCAATAGAAACATAATTCACATTTAATTCAAAAACATTTACTTCTATTAAATTTTTATTCTTTTTATGAAACTTTTTTAACCTATTATAATCATATGGAAATTCATCTAAGCCATCAGAAAGATCAAATTCATTTATGTATTCTTCTTTATTGTAATGACTTAGTCTTTCTTTATGATATTCTGCAGGATGCAAATGTGCTATAATACTCCACAGAAAACAATAATCATCTTCATTTTTTATGTTGATTATTTGTGGTGAACTGAAAGGCAAAGGAACATAACTACCACCAGTATTATTTTTATATTTATCAATTACTATTTTCTTAGATAGTATTTTAACAAATCTCCAACCAGATTCACGTAACTGGGCTTCAATTATACAATTTTCTAATTTAAGTATCATCGATTCAAATATGGGTTGTATATCATTTACATTATGAATTTCTTGTGAATTTGTAAAATGTCCTTGTATTATTTCTTCAGGAATTCCATCAGGTCCATTTTTTGTATAAAGTACTTCTACATTCATATAACATTTGAAAGATTTCTTAAATATATTATAAAAGTTGGTTAGAATATCAGAAAAAGTTTTATCGGTTTTATTATATTCAAAAGACTGATTAAATAAATATTTTATATCTGTTACGGGCGAAGCCCTAGAACCTTCTGTTTGTAAGGCTTCATCGGTTCGTTCAGCTTCATCAAATTCATCTATTTCGTTAAATTCATCAGTATCGCTAAATAAATATCTTTCATCTGGCACATGTTCATCTTCACTATTAAAAACTTTTTTATATTCCGAATGTGAATAATCATAAAATATTTTTTTAACTTTTATATCAGTAGGCAATGTTTCTATATAGTTTTTATAACTATTTAATTTTAATATATTTCCTTCATCAACTCGTTCTACATTTTGTAAATGCATTTTACTTTGTAGATGAGATTGATAACTTCTTTTTGTTTGCAACTTTTTTTTACATAAGTTGCAATAAAATTTTTCCATTTTTTTATTTTTTAGAGAAAATTTTAAAAAAAATTATATTTAATTACAAAACAAAATGTTTGAAGATTATAAATAAAATTATATTTATTTATAAAAAAAGTTATATTTAATATCTTTTTTACATAAAAAATAAAATGTTTGAAGAGTATAAAATAGAACATGTACCAGTTTTAAAAAATTATAGACATCCTACAAATCCACTTACACCTAAACAAGAAGTTAAATTCTATTATCACCACAAATATATGCAATTTGTGAAAGACTACAAAATAAAACATGGTATACCCAAATATGCTAAAACAAATGATTTTCCATTATGTCTTCGAAGTTTTAGAGTATTCTTGGCTTTTAATAATTTATGGTGGTTAATCAATAAAGATAACTTAACAGTATATGATTTAAAAACATTACAGAAATTAAACATTCCTCCATATATTTAAAATATTTGGATAATTTAAAAAATTATTAATAATTTAAAAAAAATTATTAATAATTTTAAAAAAATGTATAATTTGTTTAATTATTAAGTATTTCACTTACACCATTTATTAATGGTTTTATATCATTATATGTTTTTTTGGCTTCATCAAATGTAGATTTAGCATCAGAAAATGTAGATTTAACATCAGTTATTATTGGTGTTGCTTTTCTTAAACCGTTTCTAACATCATTTATTGCAATTTTTAAATAGTTTAATGTTTCATTATCTTGTAATCTGTTAGGTATTAGTATACCAAATTTTGCATTTAAATAATGATCAAAATAAAAATAAAATGTATCAGGAATAATTTTTAGTGGTACTTTTGCTTCAGACTCTAAAAAGATAATTATTTGTTCTATAACTTGATTTGATAAATGTTTTGTATTTGCATATATTCTAATATCAAAATCTTGAGAGTTATTATAGATTTCATGTTCGGTATCTACTAATATATTTAAATCTTTATCATATACTTGCATATGTTCACTTATGGTGTCAACACGTATTATTCCATATTTATGATGTGTATAATATGATAAAGGCATATTCATTTTATAATTTTTATTAATATCATTAAAGAATGCTGCATTATTTTGTGTAGTTGTAAAAAATGTTTGAATGTTTTCTCTAATCTTATTATCTACATCACAAGCTTTATGAGCTAATACAACTATTTGAATATTTTGATGTCTTCCTTTTGTAAATATTTCTGACATATTTTTTTGTTTTGATAAACTTGCAACATCATCTAAAATTAATAAAGATTTATTTTCAGGTGTACCAGCAAAACTTTCCATATCTTGTAACTCATCTAATTGTTTATCATTATAGACGTTTGTAAAAGTCGGCCATTCAGAAGTATGCATACAAAAAATATGTACTTTTGTTTCGTCCTTATAATATTGGTTTATATATTTTTTAATAAACGTAGTCTTACCACTTCCAGTTTTACCGTAAACAATGAAATGTAAATTTTCTTGATACATTTTACCTTGTTTAATATTTTTATTATTAGTTTTATCCTTAATCTTATCCTCCTCAGTCTTCCATCCTTTAAAAGTTTTTATTTCTTGTTTATAAAAATTTATTCTCTTTTGTTCCTCTGTTAGAAAGTAACCCCATTGATTTCCAATACATATAACAAGATGATAAATAAAAAATATTAAAATACATGCTAACAATATTTTTATACAATGAAATTTTAAAAAATTCCAAAGACGTGTAAGATCTGATTGTGGTATTTTTTTATTAAGAGATGAATTAGGGGGTAGTGTCTCTAAATATTTTTTATCTATATTATTATATATATTTTTATCTATATTATTATATATATTTTTATCTATATTATTATTATATTTAGTATTATATATAGGATTTTCTACAATATTATTAATATCTTTGAGAATCGGATCTTGAGGGGTTAGTGTATCTTGAAACTCAGTGTTATTCATATAATTATTTATTATTTCGTTTATTGCATTAAGAGATTTATGACGACTTAGATTACTTTTATTACTTTTATTACTTTTAATTATAACCGGTGAATATAAATCTTCCAAATTTTCGTTTTTATTCATTTAATATTTTTAAAATAAAAATTTAGGAATTATTATTTTTTAATTCCGGACTCGCATTCTTACACTCTTATGAGTGTTTTTAACCTCTGTAGAACCTCCGGAATGTGTCGGACTTTTTGTTCCTATACTCAAAAGAAGTATGTTCCGAACCTCTCCTCTCTTCCGGAAAGCTTAAGAATATTTTAATAAAATAATATTTTATTCTTTATAAAAAATAATATTTTAGTTGAAATACAACTATTTTAGTTGAAATACAACTATTTTAGTTGAAATACAACTATTTTAGTTGAAATACAACTATTTTAGTTGAAATACAACTATTTTAGTTGAAATACAACTATTTTAGTTGAAATACAACTATTTTAGTTGAAATACAAATATTTAAATATATAAGTCTATTTTAATAGAAATACTAATATAAATTATTATTTTGATATAAATTATTATTATGTTGATTATTATGTTGATTAAGTTTTGGACATAGTGTTACATGTCGCTGAAAATTTTTCTTTAATATAATTTTTTGACAACCTCTACATTTAACTTTTTCTTTTAAACAATCCTTACACTGATATTTACTATCATAAAACTCTGTCTTAGGTTTAGTAATTTGACAACTTGTACATTGTCTTGTAGAACTTATACAAGAATTATAATGATTAGTAATTCCTTGAATTGTAAAATATTTATTACAATTACGACATAACTGATCTTTTAATTTATCTTTTTTATTTTTTTTAACCTCTTCTGGTTGTTCGCATAATTTTAAATGACGTGCAAAATTTTTTGATGTTATATTTTTATTACATCCGGAACATATTTTTTTGTTATTACTTTCAACAAATTGATTTTTATCAATATAATTATTTTGAGCTACATTATTATTTTGAGCTACATTATTATTTTTATCAACATAATTATTTTGAGCTACATTATTATTTTGAACAAAAGGATTATTTTGTGCTACATTATTATTTTGTGCTAAATAATTATTATTATTTTGCCTAGGTGTATTTTGCCTAGGTGTATTTATTCTAGCAGTATAAAGATTTTGTTCTTTATCTGAAATAAATAAATGCTTTAATCTTTGTAATGGTTGCTCTGATTGAATATTATTATACTGAATACTATTATTAGGTTGAATATTATTCTGAATACTATTATTAGGTTGAATACTATTATTAGGTTGTAATTGATTCATATGCATACCACATGGTGTGTTTTTCATATGAGAATATAATAGTGTTTGATTTAAAAAACGCATATTGCAAACTTGACAAATTTGAGTCATTTCCATTTTTTTATTTTTATTAGGAAAAATTTTATTTTTATTAGGAAAAATTTTATTTTTATAATTTATGTATTTTTATAATAAGAAAAAATTTTATTTTTATTGTTTAAAAATGATGTTACCAAATGTTGGTGGAGGTGCATATATCCCGAATAATCGTGAATCAGAAATAGAACTAGAAAATTATATAATGAAAACTGGAGATGTTTTATCTGGTCCATTACATCTTTCTATTCTTCCACAACAAAATACAGAGTTAACAAATAAACAATATGTTGATACACAAATCAATGACTTAAAAGAAAAATATATAAACGATGTTGTGGTTCCGCTGATGAACGAATTAAAGTTGCTTAAACTTAATGACAAATCATTAAACGAAAAATTATTAAAACTTGATAAAAAGGATAGAGAGCTAGAAGCAGATATAGCTAAACTTTTTAAAAAGATTTCTGAACAATCAAAAATTTTAATATTACTTTCTATAAATTTAAAATCTGCAGTCATTAAAAATAAACATCAGATAAAAATGTTAAAAGAACAATTAGAAGATGAAATAGAAAAACTACCCGAAAGAATTAAAAAAAATTTAAAGCAGTTACAAACTACATTCCAAAAAAGTGTGAATGAATTGAGTTCTAAAATTGCTCAACAAATTAAAAAAATAAATCAATTAAAAATTGAAGTAAAATCACTTAATGAAAAAGTTGATAAAATGAAAACTCTGAAAATCAATTTAGAAAATGAATTAAAGAAAAATTTACAAAAAAACTCTAAAGAAAATAAAGAACAGTTAGATTCCGTTAAAAGAAAAGTAGATGGTCTTAAAGTTCAATTAAATGCTTTAAAAACAGAATTAAAGAAAAGTGAGAAAAAATTAGAAATGACTGAAAAGGAAATTAAAGTACATCACACGCTGCTTGACGCAATAGATAAAGTGCAACAGGCAATTAATAAAGTTATCTCGAAGTTGTTGTCCATTCACAAACGTAAATCTTAAACGAGTATTGTAAATATTAACGTAAATATTTTTTACCTACAGAAAATAAAAATCATAAAAAATATAAATATAATTTAAAAAATATAAATATAATTTTAAAAATATAAAAGTATAAATATAATTTTTAAAAAAAATTTAAAAATATAAAAGTATGTAATTTTAAAAATGGATAAAATTAGAGCTGATAATTTTAAAAGAATAAAACAATTAGAAGAGTTAATAAAACAAAGAAATATTATGAAAGAAAATCATAGAATAAAAAGAATGATTGATGCAGGTTTGGTTCCTGATAAAGTTAAACCAAAAACGCAATCTGTAAAAGTTAAGAACAAAAAATAAACATTTTTTTATAATGGACATCGGTTCATGGGTCAACGGAGATGTCTTCCAGGGCTTCGCCCGTATTTATATTTTTCCCAAAAGTCAAATTTATTACTAAAAAATGCCTATAATTTATAAACACAATCTTAAACAATTTGCTTCAAATAAAAAATTGCTCATGAACCACGTATGAATCCGGTTTACCATTATGATAATAGAGAAACCGTTCAAAAAGAAGGGGATGGCATCTTTTCTGGTATTGGTAGTATCGTTAACTTAATTAAAAATAATAAAGATTTGATTACATCTGCTGCAAAAGGAGCAGCTGCTATAGGTAGTACAGCTAGTGCAATATCAAATGCTGTTAAATCACAAAACGAATTAAAACAACTAGAAGCTATTCGTAAACTCAAGAATGATTCTGAAGAACTAAAAAAATTAAAAAAACTTTCAGATGAAACAAAAAACAAAATTGCTAACATAGCTGTAGAGGGTGATAGTAAAAATAATGAAAAAACAATTGAAGAAATAAGAGGTAATGGCGTCAGCAGCAACCTTCGGTCTAACCAGCAAAGCTGTAGCGGAGCTGGTCTAGCAAAATTCTAAAATTATATTTTAGTAAAATTTTTTAGTAATTTTTTTAGTAAAAATTTTTTCTATCTGTGAGAAAAACAAAAAGTCAAATTATTTCTTATAAAAATGTCTTCGCTTATCGAAAATAAATTTAGATTAGACGATCCTCCGTTCGTCAGTTATAATCAAAAAAAGAATGACTATATAAGAGTTGCTATGAATCCCGGATCTTCCAGTAGAGTAAATACTGGAGGTGATTTAATTTTTGAAGTTGATAATCAGCAGAGTTATTTATATCTACCTGATTCATTTTTACACTGTGAATATTCTTTATATAGTGATGCTAATTTTACAACACCATTACCAGATAGCGATAATATTACACTAGAGAATAATTTTTTCCCAAGTTTATTTACACAAATGCGTTTAGATGTTGCAACTCAAAATATAGAAACAATAAGTGATTCTCCAGGTGTAATTGATACAATGCTTAGATTTATAACAATTGGTGAAAATAATAAAAAGTATGAAATCGAAGGTTGGTTTCCTGATACTAATGATGGTATAATTATTGATGATTTAACTCACGCTGGAACAGATGCCGCAGGAATTGCGAAAGATGTAGAAAATATTGCAAATCATTTAAATAAAACAAATAATGATGCATATAAAGAAAGACGTGAATTTAACAAGAAAAGTAAGCAAACAGTAAATTGGTCATTGTCTCCATTATTCGGATATTTAGATTATGATAAAATATCATATCAATTAAAATTTAAATTAATAATTCATCGTACAGCAAATAATGAATTAATCTTTTTTGGTAAGACTGGGAAAAAAGCATATTTAAAAATTGATAGACTTGAATGGTGGATGAAGCATATTACTCCTAGTTTAGAGGTTGAAACAGCTATTGCAAAAAGATTAAATACTAACAAACCAATTCCAGTAAATTTTCTAAAGCGTACTGCTAGTTCAGTAACTTTTTCCGAACAAAGATTTAACTGGCATTTTACTAGAACTGCGAATACTCCAAGATATTTATTACTAACATTTCAAAGAAATAATTCTCCAAGTTTTGATAAGAACAATAATATTTTTCATATTAATACAATTCGAAGTTTACAAGTTTCATTAAATCAAACTCGATATCCAATTGATCCATTAAGATTCGATGATACCAATAATCAATTTATGGAAGGATATGATTCTTATCGAAATCTTTGTACAGAATTTGGAGTTGAACCACAATTAACTCCTGGAGATTGGAGACATTTATATCCAATTTTCTGTTTCGATTTAAGTGCACAATCTGAAGATATTATTAAAAATGGTTGTGATGTAACAATTAATATTGAAAAGAAAGATTCCACAACTTCATTGATGGCTTATCGTTTATTGCTAGAGGATGCAAAATATTCTATTGAAATTCTTAATGGAAAGATGGTAAGGATAGGCTAAAGCCAGAGGAGCTTCGCTCTGATAAGTTAATTAAAATTTTTTCATAACTAGAATAGATTAAAAATTCTTAACTTAAAATTTTTCATAACTAGAATAGATTAAAATTTTTTCGTAACTTAAAATTTTTTAGTAACTTGAAATTTCTTAATAACTAGAATAGATTAAAATTTTTTGGTAACTTGAAATTTTTTCATAACTAGAATAGATTTAAATTTTTGATAACTTAAAATTTTTTATTAAAAATGTCGCAAGCGAAAAGTAATATTAATAATAAAACTGTTGAATTAAAATTACGTAATATTGTTGACAAAAATACCCCTAAAACTATTACTATTAATAAAAAAAAGTATTACATAAGTAAACCAATGATAGAGAATATTCAATTACAAGAAGAAAAGAATGGCGGGATTCTCCCATTAATTCCACTAATAATAGGAGGCATAGCTGCAGCAGGAAGTGTTGCAGGTGGGACAGCTGGTATTGTCCAAGCAGTAAATAAAAATAAATCAGAGAAGGCAGCATTAGAAGAACAAAAACGTCATAACAGAGAGTTAGAGAAAGTTGCTAGGGGTGAAGGAGTAGTAGATAATTTTATTAGTAAATTAAAATTAGTTGATGAAGGAAAACGAGTTCTTAAAAATATTCTCCACAATGTTGATGATTTAATTGAAATTAAAGAAACTAAAGATGGTTCTGGAATATATCTAAGTCCTAGTATGATAAGGTAATAACCTGAGGAGCTTCGCTCCGATTCGGTAAAACATTTATTTTATCTTTAAAAATGGATTCCGCAAATTCTACAAATTCCGAAAATTTAACTAAATTAAAAATTTCTAATTTAGATTTATTGAATTATCTATTAAACAAAAATAAAAACTTAAATTGTAAAATTTATGAAGGTAACGACAACAAACAAAGTTTGGCTACTACCTACGGTGGTGATATACAAAAAACATTAGAAAACTTTCCTGGATTTATTTGGAGTAAATATTCGAAAGAAAAACATCTTCCTGGTCATTCATATACTGGGCCAGGAACTCGATTAGATATAAGACTAGATGAGAATAATAATCCAAAGCCAGGTGAAGAACCAATAAATAGAGTAGATGCCGCAGCTTACAGGCATGATTTAGCTTATCGAAATCATGATCTAAGTTCTCGACATGCAGCTGATAAGAAGATGATTCAAGAATTAGATAGTATTCAGAATCCTACATTTAGAGAAAAAATTGAAAGAATGTTTGTTAAGAAAGCTTTACAAGCTAAAATGTTATTCGGCCAGGGTTTAAATGAAACGTCAGCAAATGAAACGTCAGCAAAGCTGTCTGAGAGCAACGCTGGAACCTACGCGTCTGAAATTCATAAAGAATACAGAAGGCCTAAATATTTATTGAAAGTAAAAGTATTTAATAAAGATGATATTTGGAGTGCTGATCTTATTCATATGCCGAATGAAAGGGACTACAAATACGCATTGACCGTTATAGATTTATATACACGATACGCTTGGGTAAAGCCTTTAAAAAATAAAAGTGGTCTATCAGTTAAATATGCGTTTGAAGAAATCTTTAAAGAAAGTAAGAGAAAGCCAAAAAAATTGTTTGTTGATAAAGGGTCGGAATTTTATAACCGAAACGTTCAGCCACTATTTGAAATTGTTTATTCAACTGAAAACGCTGGAAAAGCTGTAGTGATAGAAAGATTCAATCGGACGTTAAAAAATAAATTATTCAAGAAATTTACTGAGCAAAGAAATCAGAAATGGTTGAAGATATTACCAGGAGTTGTAGAAGAGTACAATAATAAAGTTCATTCTGGTATTGAAGAAACTCCAAAGAATGCTTCTGACGACCCTGATTTGATACGAAAAAAAATATTCAAGAATAATAATTCGAATGAGAGTAATCCGAATTTGCAGAAACTTAAGCCGAAATTTAAAATTGGAGATAGAGTTAGAATATTTAAATATAAGAACAAATTTGAAAAAGGCTTTGTTGGCTATTGGACTAAAGAAATATTTGAAGTTTGCAAAATAAATCAAAGTTATCCGATTACTTATGAAATTAAAGATTTAGATAATGAGGATATCAGAGGCCGTTTTTATCAAAATGAATTACAACGAACTGATTTTTAATTATCATTATTATTATTTTTATTATTCAATTCTAACATAATATCAAGAAATGGCACTCCTTTTTGTAATTTAAATAAAACATAAAGACATAATTGACCACAGTAAGTAGTTCCCGGTTTTTGAATTTGAAATGTATTATAAGTTCCATTGCCAAGTATTTCTCTTACTTCATTCGTAGGTGGAAGCCCGTATGAGTCAAAATAATAATTATCTCCGTTTTTACTAAAGATACCTGCTGACCAATGTACGCCGTCTTGGTCTGAAGTATGAAGATTTGTTATGAAATTTACAGTTATTGATGGAACTTTGTTCCGTGAACTGAAGGTTCCTGTTGGTCTATTTTTTAGGAATTGTAATTCGTTTCTCATTAGAACATGAAAATTCTTTATTCCTAATCGATTAGCAATCTTATTTAAATCGAAATTCGTTGTTGTCTGTGTTCCATATAATTTCAAAAACTCATTTATGTTGCTCATTTTATAATTAAAAATATTTCTTATAGGAATCCCTAGAAGACAGAAGGGAGGGGGTATTGATTTAAAACTGTTCTCTAATGATGTCTTTCCTTACTACTTAGACAGAAGAGGGGGGTATTGATTTAAAACATTTTTATAATGATGACTTTCCTTACTACTTAGTCAGAAGGGGGGGGTATTGATTTAAAACTGGTCTCTAATGATGTCTTTCTTTACTACTTATTCAATTTTGAAATGATTTAATTTAATCTAAATTTAAACGTTACATTGTTGCATTGCATTAGTAGAGTAAATGTTTCGCACATCTTTTATCAATAGTAAGTCATTACTCATCAATATGTGAAAATTCTTTTTTTCCCAATTGCTTAGCAATCTCATTTAAATTGAAATTTCATGTGGTTTTGTTTGCTGTATATTTTTAGAATGTCTCTAATGTTACTCATTTTAAATGGAATAAAATCTATTTCAGAACTTTCTCAAAAGAATTAGCGTGTAGCAGCTGCTAAAATTGTTTCAGCTGATAGGGGTGAAGGAAATCACAGACAATAGCGCATAATGCGAGTTGTGAAATCTCATTCACACTATGAGAACAAAAGAACAAATACAATCTAAACACAATAGACATATGAGAGAGAAGAGAAATGAATGAGCATTTCTCTTCATTTTGGGTTTCCATAACAATCATTCATGCGACATTGCTTGAATGGAAAAATACACCAACTGTCGCGCCGATGTCAGAAAGTTTGTCGATAAAGCTGTCGACATGGTGCGACAGTTGGTGTATTTTTCCATTAGCGTTCAAGGTCATTCTATTAAAAGCATATGGGAATTATTCTCATTGAAGACAAGCAATTGTTTTAAAGAATGCATGTCATTGTTAATACGATATTCCTGTAACAGACAGGATCGAGAGAGAGAGAAAGAAAGAAGTCACGCTGCTCCGTAAAAGTTTAATTGAGATAACGAAGGATATATTCTTGAGGTTCCTTCCACTTTTGTTTCTTCCATTTCTGAAGTTTCTTCCATTTCTGAAGTTCCTTCCATTTCTGAAGTTCCTTCCACTTTTGTTTCTTCCATTTTTAAAGAAATATTTTTAACGGGCGAAGCCCTGGAAGACATCTCCGATGTCCCGCAAGTCACATGATATATTTTAAAAACCTGAAAAATGGATTTAAAAGACGTTTTTAAAAATACTAATTTTCGGTGTCCTAGAACGGTCATGATTTAAGCAATGAAAATCGAACCGAAGGTTCTAGGGCTTCGCCCGATTGTAATTCTCAAATTTGAGATACTCAACTTTTATAATTTTTAGTGTCCTAGAACGGTCATGATTTTGAGGGTGAAAATTGTAATTCTCAAATTTGAGTTACTCAACTTTTATAATTTTTGGTGTCCTAGAACGGTCATGATTTTGAGGGTGAAAATTGTAATTCTCAAATTTGAGATTTTGAAAAATTTGAAAATTGGGTACTTTTAAAAACGACATAAATTCATGAATTTAGACCCTTTTTCAGGTTTTTAAGACCTAAATTCATGAATTTATGTCGTTTTTAAAAGTACCATTTTTGAAAAAAATGGTACTTTTTGAATGAACCAAATTCATGAATTTAGGTCTTAAAAACCTGAAAAAGGGTCTAAATTCATGAATTTATGTCGTTTTTAAAGATACTATTTTTTTTGATTTTATGGTGTCCTGGACCGGTCTTCTTCCCATTACTCCCACTGGCGTGTGATGAAGACTGCGCCGGCATCTTTGGCTTCCCTGAATGCGATTGCTCTTATCCGATCAACAAAACGCATCTCTTCTTCATTCCAAAGTGAAAAATGACTTGAATGAAGTGCAGACTGCTTTTTGATGACAATATGTGGCAACATTCGATGTAACGCTAATCTCCTTCCCATTGTGTAAAGACAGTGCTTTCCCGAGTGTGACCTTAGCAGAGCAGAAATAGCGTAACCCTCTCCGAGTGACAAAGCAGCATAAGCATTGATAGAATTCCGAAAGGTTGTGAAACATCAATATTCAAACATCAAGACGATCTTCGGCTCGATGGCATAGAACGCCATAGAACTTTGCAAAGGCAAAGAGAAGCTGTTACTGGACCTGAAAAGAAGCCAGCTTACCTGATGGGGAGAAGAGCTCTCAAGCGAAGTGAGAATGAGAGTCCGTGCTGCAACAGCTCTGGCGTTCTATGCCATCGAGCCGAAGATCGTCTTCTCCACCACCAAGATTCCAGCTCACCTCCTCAAGGATCCGCTGCCGCCGACCTGTGCCTCCGACATCGTTTGCCAATTCACATGTAACTGTGGTGACAGCTACGTCGGACACACGGAGAGGTAGTTGGCCAAGCGGGCTGATGAACACCTCCACAATGGCTGATGAAGGACAAGTGCAGGCGATCTTCAGCAGAAATGTAAGGTTTTCAATAATGAAAATGGAAGTTTGCTCCCTCTGTTTTTATGCCTCAAAATAAAAATTAAAAATATCTAATTTCTTCAGCGGACGTTTCGGGTCCAGACCCTTTATCAACGCAAGAATGATAATAGATATTTTATAGATAATATATTTTTTTAATTTTTATTTTGAGGCATAAAAACAGAGGGAGCAAACTTCCATTTTCATTATTGAAAACCTTACATTTCAAAATGCGCCTCCCGTTAACTGCCATTACATTCGATCTTCAGCAGCACCGACAAGCGCGGTCACGCGTCACACGATGACGTGTACATCGTTCGATCGCGCCAACGAGAAGATCTCCTACTTCAAGCAGCTGGTTCGCGCTCGCCACCCAATGTTGCTACCATTTCTCGAAGCGACAATGATAGCATCATTGCGGCCGGTTTTATGTGTCCAGAAGCAAACTGTATTAACGCTCGCTCTTCCGTGGCAGTGACTTCAACTCCGTCCTTTCTTTCATTTTAACTGTATATAATGACCTGATTTTTCTTTTATTGTACGCGTTCCGAAGTGTTGGCCGAAAAGAATCGGCGAAAGGCCTCGCAACTAATGACATCGTTTTGTCTTATCTTCATTACCAATAAGATAATATTTTCTTTATTCATGAAAAAGACACAAGTAAATGAAGTACAGATTGTTTCATAAAAAATGGATCACCATTAAACATCGCCTTAACTTCAATTTTGTCTAACTCCGCCAAACTTGAACGAATTTCTCTGAAATTTGGAAGATATGTCAGTTGTGCTTACTAATATCATTGTTGGAAATTTCAAGCATGAATATTGAGTTGTTTTCCTGTTATAGATAAAAAAGTAGTAGATAATTTGATCTTCATTTAGCAATGTTACACAAAATCATACCTCACTCTTATAAAATTACATTTATTTCCTTTGTTATGTAATATGTTGTTCTACAAGCCAAAAGCTATCAAGCAAAACAAAAATAAAGAAAATCGGTCAATCAGAGCCAGTGTAGGACCATTATTCATCAACAATAATGTAACTGCTACATGTGATTAACTGGACTTCATGTTCCATAGCTTCCTGACTTCGTTGCGGTGGTGTTGGCAGCACTCCTGATTGCTTTCAGCTAGAAATCTATCTCTTACCGGTTGAAAACAATACAAAGCACAAATAAACAATAACGAGATCGCATTCACAAAAGGCAAAGTGCCAGCCTTGCAAGAACTAGAGTTTTCTTTGCGAGCTACAAGCAGGCGACTAAATGTCCCTTACACAAATGTGCATCGATGGCACAATGATGATTTTCGACTTTGTCGTAAAGAGGGCTCTGGCCGTCCACACAAAACATCCAAACGTAGAGACCGCCTAATTTTGAGATTTGTTAAAGTTGATCCAAGTCTCTCGTTAACTGAGATGGTTGCACTAGTCTCGTCTATTTCTAAGTCCACTATTCGTAGAAGACTTATTGAGTCGAATTTCAAGAGCTGTAAGAGGCCCTCTCAGATCGAATTATCAGATCAGTATACAAAAAGACGTCTCAGATGGGCAATGAGTCATTGTCACTGGCGAAATCAATGGGATCGGGTTGTCTGGTCTGATGAGGAATCAGTCCGTCTGAAGGATAGTGATGGTCGGTTCAGATTATGGATAAAATCTGATTCGTGAATGTTTTACGAATGAACATTGGCCAAATGACAGATCAACTTGGTGATCCATCGACTTGGTTATTTATGGATGATAATGCTACGTGTCACAGGAGTAGTAGAGTCAACTTATGTAAGTCTCAATTAGGGCTTAGGACATTATCTTGGCCAGCTCGTTCTCCTGATCTGAATCCCATAGAAAATGTATGGAGTATTCTAAAACGTAACGTTCGTCGTTCACTGCTACCTACAGATGTCGTATCACAACTTACGTCACTGTTAAAAAGAGAGTGGAGAAAGTTATATCAGTCAAAAATCAACGATATCATCGAATCAATGCCTAGACGAATTGGTAATGTCATAGACAATAAGGGTAGGGCCACAAAATATTAGCTTCTTAACAACCGTTAGTGTACCATAGCTTATCAGATTATATAAGGACATTTAAATATATTAGGGACATGAAATAACATGAAAAATGCTTTCTGTATCATACTTATGTTTTATTTAGTCAAATTTTAGGATGATCCACTTTTTATGAAACGGACTGTAGAACAAGATCAGCGCAGGTCTTGGCCGCAAAGGCACTTACAGACGAGCGCTACTTATAAAAATGAAATTCACATTGCTACGTCTTCATAAAAACGGTCGAGGTTAACACTCTTCAGTCTTTCTTTGAAGCAATTGAGGGACGGAGCAGAGGTGCACTCAGTTGGCAAAAAGTTCCAAATTTAGTAAACACGATAAATGAATGTATTCAACAGATTACTGGTATGAGGGAAAGTGTACGGTTCAAGTTGAAATGGGTTATTTGATTGACTACGTGTACAATATGTTGGTGGATGGCAGACTAAATAATCATCAATACTAATGTCAACAAAACCATTACAAATTTTGAAAAATGGGTATAAATCATGAACAACGCGCCTGCGGCAAAGCGGCTCTATATTCAGTAAGCGGAGCCTATGCTTGTAGTCAGAACAGAACATTTTACAACGTTTGCAGACTTGCCGTGTGAAAAACCTCTGTACTCGTTCTAAACAAAGACTATCGCGCCTTAGATGCGGATTGAATACTTGACAATTGTGCTCAAGAATAGGTCTAACGAATGTCTTATAACCAACAATCAAAAAATTCTTGTCTGCAAAAGAAAAGCTTTTCAACAAACATGAAGCTCTAGCAAGAGCTAAAGAGGCTATTCTGCTGCAATGTGAACTGAACTTTAAATCTGGGGTCAGCAAAATTCCTAGATCAGTCACAGATTCCTGAATAGGAATAGCCAAACCATTCAAATTGTACATTGTGTCCGGTTATTTCTTCCGAGTGGGAGCTCCGAACATTTATCAGGTGAGACTTTAAGTTGCCATTGTTCACACCAGGTTTCGAATTTCTTTAGTGCATATTGGAATATTGGGGTGGTAGGACTCCGACAAGAGCAGTGAATTTTGAGGAATGAAAAAGTTTATAAGAAATGACATCTTCCTCAAAGCAATCGTCTAAGTCCTTTACGTATAGGAGAAAGAGAATCGGTCCAAGAACTGAGCCCTGCGGGACTCCACGAAACACAGGTGCACTTTCTGACGTAGCAGAATCAATTATAACTGATTGAGAACGGTTAGATAGAAAAGCTTGAATCCATGCTAGTAATTCATATTTTATTCCATAGGCCTCAAGCTTGATCACACCCCCCATCATTATTTTTCTCCTCCTTTTCATTTATCCCCTCATTATTCTCTCCCTCACCTCCTCACTATCCCCCACATATGGCTAATCTATCTAAGAAATAAGTGCAGACTATCATTCTTTGATAATGATAAGAATATAGAGAATCCGCATGTATCAATTTTCATAACATCTCTTGACATTCAATAATTTACAACAATGATAAATATTTGAATAATATCATAGTATTTACTGCGACATTTATGGAAGATAAATACTTTTTTAGTTTAAGCCTTCGTGAATTAATAAAAGATCCCTTTTTATCAGATCAAACTGAGTATACAATATATTTTCATGTGAAGGTAATATACGAACATTACTACTTACCACTAATTAGTTGCTACAATATCGACGATTTCGCCGGTTGGCGAAAAATCAGCTCGCATTAGTAACCAAATATCTACCAACCAATTATAGCAACTTTTTCGCCACCTGTCGTTTTTTAATTTTACACATGTTTTTGGATAAATTATGACCATTTTCACATGCGGAGATAGTTTTTACACGAAAATGAACCTTTAGAAAATTATCCACAAAATCGCTACCTCGCCAGATAATCTGTTGATAATAGCAAGATGCGTTCCCACAGGGATTGCTAGCACATTACTCAATAATACGTTTCAAATTCATTGAAGAACACCGAATTATTCTTGATGGATCGACAGTAACTACTGAATTTGTCCCGAACTAATTGTAAACTATTGTTTACGAGAATGACCAAATCTTTGAAAGTGCTGGTTCTGGTACCAGCTGTGAAACTGCTTCGGATTTTTGTGCGACTTGGGTGTCCAGAAAAGTTTGGGTAAAACCATAAACTTAGGCTTATCCTTTACCGCCATACCAATTGAATCCTTGAGGGTGGTCCACTGTTCGGTAATAGTGTCATCGATGGATGACAGATGGTACGTAAGTCTGAGTACCAGCAGCACTGAATCTGTCAAGTTCAAAGCTTAGTTCGTTCAAGAGGAGAATAAGGTATAACATCTTACACACTATGACAAAAATGTTAGCAGTCGTTTCTGCCAGAGTAATGATGTATTGCTTCTGAAAATTTGCAATGATGTTTCTACACTCTTTAGATCTTAGTACTTCGCTAGAATACAAGGATAGACCGTCAGCATTTAGGAAGATACGATTACCAATGATCTTAAGGACAGCCTCAGACCAATCCACGAAGTCTGTATGACAAAAATGTTAGCAGTCTTTTCTGCCAGAGTAATAATGTATTGCTTCTGAAAATTTGCAATGAAGTTTCTACACTCTTTAGATCTTAGTACTTCGCTAGAATACAAGGATAGACCGTCAGCATTTAGGAAGATACGATTGCCAATGATTTTAAGGACAGCCTCAGACCAATCCACGAAGTCTGAATTCTTAAGGGAGTATTTTCTACAGGACTTTCAATAAAAATAACTACAATTTCATTTTTAACGTTTAACGCTGATATTAACAAAATCCTAAGACTTGTGAATAGGCTCTCTATAATTGGTACCCCTGCCCAATTAGTCTCAAAGTTTAGGATTGGAAATAATAATCAAATCACCAGTTACCACGTGTGAAGCGGGCTTGTAGCAGAAGATAGAATTGGAACAAAGAAAAGGTCTGTTATGAATTCTTTGATCTCACCAATTGAAGCATTCATTAAATTTGGTTGTAATTGAAAAGTTTTCATCCATTTGGGGTGGTATATTTGTAGAAGACATGCAGAGGACTTTTACTGCGAATTGGATATGCCAACATGCTTTTAACATGAGAGTCAGCGAAAACGGAAGAAACTTATAAGGGATCCACTTCTTTGCACTCAAAAGGGACAACAAATGACTCAAAAGGGACAGCCCCGTTGACCTTATCAACAATTTCCTCGACTTTCAAGAATCTCGAACAGAAGGACTCGACTAGATATGAGCAGGTGCCAGGACTGCTTAGAATAGAAGATAGAATTTGTGTCAGTGTGGCATGACTTAGAGATTTTAGTGAGATGTGAAATTCGTAGAGCATGTTGGAATTACAAAGATCATTTCATTTATTATAGATAGATTCTAAGCAGGTGGTTAATTCATTTTTCTTACTATGGTAAATCCCGTGATCTCTCAGTTTTCCAAGGAAGGAAGAACAGAAGTACTGCTTATGTAAGGAATCTTGGGAGACACAGCCAAAACCTTGCAGCCTATCGTTTTAAGCCAAGTGGGAAGATTGTGCAAAGTGCTTTGCAGAAATATGTACAAGATTATGCAAAATTATGACCATCTTGTCTGAGGTGCTTATAAAGGAAAGTAGTCAGTATTGAGGATGCATGGTGATGATGACCATTCAGTCTAGTATTCAAAGATTGGGTATTCTTAACAGGGAACCGACACTCACTACATGAAACAAGGTTGATGACGAAGCTGGATTTACAATAAAATAGACCACTTAAATCGATGTAGAAAGCCTTTCTAGTAGTGTTTGAAACGAAAAAGGAAGATTTATGCATGGACCTACAGCACAAGCAACTTTTTCTATCACAACTGTTAAGAGAAAAAGTACTTGTGTTGTCAGCAGCATAAGTCTTTGTCTTAATACTGTATAGGTAGGGGTATATCTTCCTAGTAGCTGCGAGTAAGGTTTTAATGTTTGATGTACAGTGATAAACACATTTCATGCAATAAAACGCATATACTTTTCTCATTCAACTCTCTTACACTTACTCACCTCCTTTCTTCCTACCCGCTGAAATCCCGTTGCCGCACTCTTGGTGGCCGCTCATTTCCATGTAATGCTGCACGCGCGTGGAATAAATTTCCATCCACCATCACAGAAGCTATTACTTTCTCCGCTTTCAAGTCTTCGTTACTTTCATGTTCACATGACGTTTACTTTACCCGTAGCTGAGTTGCCAGTATGTAATCATTTTAACGCATTTTCGAATATGATGGCCTTGAAGTCGATAATCGAAAAAGCACCACTCGCATGTACGAGACATTCAATAAAATAAATAAATAAATTCCAGTCCAGAGAAGCAACGCAATCAGTATTAGCTCATGCTTCCTGCAGTCTAAAGACCCGACAGACCTGGACTATCTGTAATATTGTATTTCTGTTTTGGTTTTTCATCTTCCTATCATGTTTATAGACCAAATATATCTACGAATCATTTTTAAAAAATAAATAAATAAGTAAACAAACATGCCATCAACATATGTCATGCAAATATTATAGTATCAAAAGAAATCATCAAATTGATTGTTATTCGAGAAATCTTCAAAGTTTAATTGCCGTATTTCAATTTCCTTCAGATCATGGCTGAGATAGGAAACTATATGTCAACAAACATTCGCACTGAATTCGTGGGGATCAACGGCACAAATTTTGCATCACTGCTGATCAATATCATCCAATCAGTGGTAAGTTGTGAATTATATATTATATATATATCTTTATAGGCTTGTTCAACATATCATACACAAGCACAGAAACAAAAAAATCATCCAAAACTCCCAATACCAAAACGAAGCAACTTTATCGAAGCATATTTCGAACTTGAATGATCAAAGTGAAGAATGTAATACAAAATGGGAAGTTCGATACCGTGCAAGTGCGGAACTCGAAGATATTGATTGATTCTTCTTTTTCGTTAGCCGTTCATGCCACTGCAGGCAGATAGCCTCCACAAATGTCTCCATCGTCTTCGGTCTTGTGCCTCTCGCATTCACAATCCACCCGTCACGCTCTCCATGCTTTCCCCTCATCTCTTCTTTTGCCTTTCTGTTCTTCTGCCTCTTCCTCATGGGGTCCACTCCGTCGTTTTCCGTCCGAGAACAAGATAGAATCATCTGCGTAGATTGCGGAGATTTTCTCCATTTATATTGATTCCGGTGTTTCCTAAAATGGAAGCTTTGAAAATTTCTTCCAGTAAGCTGTGAATAGTATCGATGAGAGTGTATCGCCTTGCCTAACTCCATCTTCAATTGTGAGCTTGTTCGTATCTGCGATGTTCCTTCCGCATATGCATTTTTCAATATGTGAATGTAGGGTGCGGGCACTCCTTGGTTTCATACGGTTTTAAACACAGCCATATGGCTCATAGAATCGAAGGACCTTTGGCAATCAATAAATGCCGTGCAATGGTATCTGATATTCGTTGCATTTTTCGAGAAGCTGGCCTACTGTTTGAAGACCATCGTTGAGTACCATTTTCGAAAGACTGCTTGTTCTGTTGCTGATTCTGTTCTTGAGTACCTTTATAAATAGTTTGCACATATGAGATCGGAGGCTATAGGTCCATATGTCTATAGTTGCCAAGTTCTGTTCTGTCTCCTTTCTTGAATACTTGGGTGATAATGGCAGTTTTCCACTTGTCCGGAATATTTTCCTTTTCAAGGATTAAGTTGAATAGCGCTTTCAGCCCTTGATTGGTTTCTTCCTCCCCTGCTTTTAGGAGTTCGACTACAATGTTATCTTACCCAGGAGCCTTATCATCTTTCATTTGCTTAAAGGCCATTTCGATCTCACTGCCAAGAAACGCGGTTCTCTGTCACATGGTTGGGTATTAAGCACAATAACTTCTGATCCTGAGTCGGAGTAGAGATGTAGGTAGAATTCTGTGCTCCTTTGTACAATACAATCTCTCTGTGACGAGGTCTCTCCAGTTTACATTTTGATTGCCGGAATAAGGTTTTTGCTTTCTTTCTGCATGTTCAGCGCCTTCTTGAAGCCTTTATTTTCCTTGACTGCTTTTTCCACTAGTTTAACGTTGAATTCCCTCATGTCGTTTCTTATCATCTTCCAGATTGCCCTACACAGCTCCACGTACTCTACGGCTCCTCTGAGAGTATATTTTTCTATCATGTTCTTTTGTTTTTTCAACATATCTTTTGTTTGCGTCTTCAGTTTTGCAGTGGCTTTCTTTTATCGACTCCAGCAACTGTCTTTGTGCAATTTTGTATTTCTTGAGCTATTTCTTTGTTACTTTTTCTAGATCTTGGAGTGCTGAGGATTCAAATCTATTTTTCAGCTGCATTTATAATTCGTCTTTCTTCTACAGGAGTGCATTTCTGTCGATTTTCGGCTTTGCAATCATTTTGTTTCTTTCCATCGCTGAGTCTAATCTGATTCAGCAGCAGCTAAATCTCGCGTTTGGGCTAAGTCGCAGACTTCACAACAGAGGATTACGTATACTACTGACTCAACAACTGCAGATATCCATATACAAGATGAAAATTTTCTTCCTGCTGACAAAAATCCGGCATTGATTGCCCAGTAACAGCATGTACGTATGTTTTAGCACCGTCAATGGCTAATCAACATTTAGAACAACATGTATGTGGTATATTCTCAGATGAGACTCACTTGTTTTATCTTGGCTCACGGTGCGACGGAAAGGTCTTCTCTTGAAAAAATTGTACAACTAATCTGCTTTGCCCACACTTGTATAGTCCAACTCGCAGTCATCTTAGAAAATGTTAATACTAAAATTTGTCTTCGAGGTCTTTTCTCATAAAGTTAAATTTACCAACCATGCTACTTATAAAATTTTCTCACTTGATAGGGACATTATTTTCAATATATTCAACCGAGAAAAAATGTACAGCCATGAATATGTAGTCTATAGCAGCCAGAGATGAGAGCTACATGTTCATACAAAATTTTGAGAATTTCTGTCGACGTCTTTATAAAACAAGCAATGACATATGCAAAAAAACTGCTTTCCAGTGATAAGTTCTGCCGACGAAAACTACTGAGTTACTCAGAAAAATTGTGCAAACTTTTTGCTGATGTTTTCATAAAATTCAGTTAATCGCGTCAAGATGATATGAATTTTAGAAAAACTGACCTGATTTGGTGCATCGATTTGAATTTTTCTATTTTAAATGAAATATAGGGATTTATTCCACCGAGTCACTATGATTTATGATCAATTATAACATCTATACTTTATGCTATACATTAACCCTTATTCATGTGAATATATCTTTATACTCATTCATGTAGGTAGCTTTATATATAATTCCGTTTTATTGCTTTTTAGTGAGATTCTTATGTTCATGAAAACTGGTAGAGAGGAATACTGCACAAGTAAACATTTTTTCAGCTATGTCAGGCTTATTATTTCTCTCTAAAAAATCCAGAAATGGAATTTAGAGAAATTTTATGGAACATACACCATGCAATGAAGTATAGAGGCCTACATCTTTCTCCTGTATATGTCTCAAATGTTCCCTTAAACATTTTCATCAAGTCATTGCTCAACAAAAGTTCACTCCAGAGGCTAATTTGCATTGCTAAAAAACGCGTGAACTTTGCAAATGAGCCTGTCAATGTTACCAAATTCACTCATGCACGATTTCACCAAGACATGATGTCAGGGATAAATTAAGCGACGACACGATTCACATATTGATCTTGTGTTTTTGCAACAAGCGTGATAATGCTGAAATGGAGGGCGCTGGTTTGTGGACGAAATAGAAGTAGAGGAAAAGTAGAGCGTCAGTCATAACGAAGTGCTGCGATAAATGCCTGCTCTTCATTATGCCTGTGCTATGTCTGTGTTAGAATTTTGCATGCTTTTCTACCAACTGCAGGGTTAATTAACGTTCCTAGAAATTCCTTTCGTTCCTTCCTTGGATTGCCATTTTTCATCATGGTGAAGGCGTTGAAAGCCGCTACAACGACATTGTCAAAAAACACTATTATCGGCCAACGAACGATCTTCCTCCGACGAGTACATATTCATCAACATCTTGGTCAGGATGGTCGACTTCTCCTTCATTGCAGTCCAATATCAAAGCGAGTTTATTTTTTTCAGCAGCTTCCCAACCACTGTGAGACGAAATCAACAAGACCACATTCTTGTTTCGCTTGGGGAGGTAAGAAGCGAGGACTATCGTGCTATCATGACCATGTGCAAATATTGCGATGCGACGGGCGTCTTTTTGATTTCATTTGGGCGGTAACTTCTTTTCTTTGAGGTCGAATTGTACCCAGAAGGGCTAGTCCTTTTTAAAGTAACAATATAGACAATTGATGAGATGTGAATAATTGTCTGTTACAATGTCTCGACCTGAGTTGAAGTAGGATGTATTCAATTCCATCACAATGTCCATTGCGATGTGGAGGTGCATCGCGGTCTGTTCGTGAATGAATCTTCACGTTGAGAGCAAAATCACATTCTGAAGGATTTTGCACACAGCAACAAGTGATGAAAGACTTGATTTTCCTGCCACCTGTTTTGAATTTCTCCAACCTGAAATTTTCAGCTTCTACGGTAGCAACCTGAATCTACTAAAATTAACTTCCGTGTCAATAAGAGTCAGCTAGAGACCAAATTTGACCACACTCCGAAGCGAGATGTTATGTAATCTATCTTGTGATTCAGCTTGAGAAGACCATAGAAAGCTGACCAATAGATATTTGCATATCCGATTGAAGGCAAAATTGGCATGAGTGAATTCAAACTACACACACATGTTCTTACTCAATGAAATAGGAAGAATTACTTGTGATAAAATGACACTGTGCGGTAGCTACAATCTGTAGCTACCTACACGTTTGAATAAGAAATCATTTAAATCTTGAAAAAATCGGTCCATCCACCGGAATAACTTTTATGAATTTAATGCTCATACCCAATCATTCATCGACACAAAAGCTTTAAATAGTTGTTAAGCCCGTTAAGTTAGGCCTACAATAGTGTCTACAAATATGAAAAGCTACGACATGTAGCTAATACATGCATAAGGGTTAATATGCTGTCATGATAGCCGGTACAATGCACGGTGCACAGAAAATTTTAAAAAGTCACGATGACTCGCTTATGAAAGTATAGCCGAAACATGCGCTATTTCGCGTTCTAGATTATCGGACGACAATATTTCATGATGAATGCTCACCATTTTCAAGGACTCTTGGAATATATGCAACAAAAAGTGGTTGAATATTACAGTAACTAAGCTACTTAGTCAGTGGCAGACAAAGTGTCGGGCTTTCAATTGATTCTTTTGAAAACATGTACATCAAGGGAAGTGTTTATTTTTTCAAAACACTTGAACACATCAGGAAATATAAGCATGTATACTTGAGCATATCAGGTAGAAATGGAAAAAAATTGGTAGACACGGAGATTCGCAACAGTCGTACGGTGAAATTGCATAAATTCTGTTAAATTTTCAATCTCGGTTGCTTTCCCTGCACAGTCCGTGGACTACACAATATAAGAATTTTGTTTGATTGATGCTCAATGGACTTTGACATGAAAGACTTTTTCAGCGTGAATGCTGTGGAGTGAATAATGGTCGGGACTTTCAAAGCGCAGAGAAATGGGAAAATGGCTACGTCTATAATGGAAGTGACTACCAGTTCGATGGAAGTAAGTCATCATAATAGGGAACCGGCATTTGAGAAGCATCCCTTCAGCTGGGATTGAGTGAGCATCAAAAATAGATTGAATAAAATGAATCAAGGCCCTGAAATTTCTGGGGAATGTGTGTGGTTAATGAGCCCTCCAATGTTGCTTAAATTTAATGAAACTCACTCATTCTTGTGCTACATAAAGCAATTTTAAATATGAAATATTTGGCGAATATCAAAGCTCAATTTCCATGGTAGATTAGCTATTCAGATATCGCATTTGATGCAATTCGTTTTCAATGATGACATCACGAACATTTGTATCAAGAAACTAAAGCTCTGAATAAATTGCTTTTAAAGCGCTAAAAATTCAGAAAGATTGTACGGCATTGATGAACTTCAGCTTTAAGATGTATCACAAAACAGATAACTTTACACAGTTACTTGCTCCTCTTCATAAATCTCACTTAAATAATTGAAAATCTTTCAGGCATAATGTATCCAGTCACTTGCTGCAAACAGAAGAATTTCCAGCCAATCTCATTTAATTGCACTTGGGATCCAACTCCAGAAAACAACAATTTTAACACTGGTTGCATTTTAAAGATTAGGGAGGCTTATGCACAATACTCTGCATACATTCTTGGTGGAATTGGTGGCTTAGTGGGATTTCAGGTGAGTAGCCTTTCCAAACACATCTCTCTCATGCTATATAATCGCAGCTGAGGAAGTTATTAATTAAAAACGATCCTCTGCCAAACATTGTATAACTACAAAGTTTTGCACATTGTATAAGAAAACATGAAGCTAAAGACTGTGATGGATTGTCTTCAAATATTGCTTTACTGTATGTATTGCTAGCTAAAGATATGTATTTGGCATGTTTTTTTCAGATTTTTTTCAAGTAATGACTTAATGGCTTTGATAATAACAATATAACCAAGCTTCATATGAAGCAACTTCATAATGAAGCCCTTGACCAGGTTATGTACCATTCATAGTTGACAATTAATTTACAAAAAGCCTTCGAAATGCACTGTATTATTCAATTAACTTTCAAAGATTAAGATTTCTTTAATGGCAAATTTAAATAATTATTTGAAAGCTTCGCCAAACGAATGAGTAAAATGACAGATGATTTTCCATCAAATGCTGTTCGTTTCATAAATCATTGCACATCCCAAAAAAGTTCATGCATCTGACGTCGGTGATTAGGCCCTACGTCGGTAAATGAATTGACCAAGATTTCACATGTTTTAAGTCAGCTGCTCACAACTGAGCAGACACAGCCTAAACGTTCTATACCAGTTTAAAGTACTCAACACAACCTCAACACATTCATTGAAATTGGGCAACCTCATCAATGAAAAAGCCGTGTCAGATGCTTTTTGGCAGCAATTTGTCGGTGAAGCATATTTGCACTACATCTTTTTGTTCATTCAACGAAACACAAAAATCTTAGGCCTACACCATCAAAAGCTGATGGGTAGATCATATTGGCTTTCATTAAAGAAGTTCTGACGTCCTCAAGCTTGAATAAAAAGCGTCCAATTTTCTTTTGTAAAGCCTGCTTGCCACAACTAACAACTTAAAAATTGAATTATATGACAAAATAGACTGTGTTACCCAAAGTTTCACATAGCATGTTGATTTTAACATCAAAGCAACATTTGACAATGTCTTGATTATTTCCGCAATTATTTCTGAAGCGGTCTATAGTTCAAACATTAATCAAGTTATGTTCTAATAAAAAATGCAGCAAGTAAACCTTTGCGAGTGCAAAATGTCATGATACGTGATAATTATTCACGATTATCATTGCGGTATAGACTCGTAGATTAAGGCGCTTAATGAGCTAAATAATTATTTGAGTTTTGTGAAAAAACGCTGCATATTGGTTTATTTGGAATCAACTTTATACCCAAACCTATAATTTCAGGCGCTGCTTCTTCTGTGCGGTATTGTGATGGTCGTAGTTGTCTACAAAGGCAGCACAAGCAACAAAGTGGCGGCGAAATACTGATTCTGCTACACTCAACTTTCTCACTCACAATCTTCTTCTCAGAGAAGCACAACAAGTGAATTGAAATCATCATCAGAAAACTTGCCAAGAAACTAAAGAAAGAGAACAAGTCCATTAAAGAAATTATTTCAATTCAACTCATCTTCCTGTTTTATAAAATGCATGCTGCATGCGTGAATTTTTTACTTAGAGTTTTGAATATTTTGAACTTGAAGGAATCAGTCAATATTAAATGATTATGAACCTGCATCAAGTCTTTTTCAGCAGTCAACTAGTGAGTGAAACAGGGTCATCAGTTGATCAGATGAGAGAAAAGACAAAACAATAGGTGCAGATACGCTCAACGCGTTCGAGGACAGTTATTCTTCTGATCTATGAGAATGCGCTTCGCATAAACGCCTTTAATTAAGAAGGTAATCATCCAAATCAGATAGAAAATTTATAATTAAAAAACACTGCTATGAGTGTTAGAATATTTGGTGGTGAATGGTCTCCTTTTAAAGGTTACATGCATATTTAAAAAATGTGATGGAAGCCAAAATGTCATGAGCACCGAAAAAGGTAAAGTTTCATTTTACCTCATTACTAAAAGTTGAATAATCATATTATAATTGTTATAGGTAGATGTTTACGGAAAATACTCCAACTGTTATCAACTTTCTCTTTATTGATGCAGACGTTTCGGTGGCTGCTGCGCACCTTGATCACTGCCGATTACAGAATGGAATGATGAAATGGATGCATTTACGATTGGCGATTTCATATTATAATTGCAATTCTAGTGTTTTGATTTGGACTAATTTAATTTCAATCTCAGCTTTAATTTCAATTCTATTTTTGTTAAATAAAGATTTTAGATCAATTACTTTATTCGCTGTCAGGATTCGCTATCTTAACACAAGTGCAGAATTCGAATGACCATCCATTGCTTTCAAAGGTGAACATTCGTGAATTGCTTCTTCAAGAATCAACGAATGAATTCTTCAGCAAAGTTGCAAAATGTACTGTATAATGATGTGGCGTATCGTTTTGAATAAATACTACGGTTGGCTATGTAAAAGCATAATACATAGTCTACCGTATATACAACACAGTGTCCAATAAAGTTTGTAATAAACTGAGCGATGAATCTATAGCCATAACTTCATAACTCATCACTGTTTATCTGCAATTTCATTTTAAAAATTGAATTCTAGCGCTTCACTTCTCTGCACTTTATGCAAAATTTAGAGCAAGATGCCGTCAAGAATAGTTTTTTATACATGTATACTTGATCTTATCCGTAATGTCACTAGTCAAAAATACGCGTGGGATATGAAAAGTCACTGCTCAAAATCGAAATATTAAGGCAATTTAGCAACGACTTGGATTCTTAAAAAAGTTTTTGATTTAATGGCATCTGAAGTCATGGCCTCATTTTGTCCAATTTGTCGAGTCATGTCAAGCAGTCGGATATTTCAAAAGTAATGAAAATCATTGCAAAGCGATTAGACGTGATGGCTACCTACATCTGATGAACATGAAATACAAAAGCAGCAAAAAAACTGCACGCAAAAATCATTGCACAAGCACTCGCAAAATTATCTAAATTATATCATAAAGTATCTTTAGAACAGTCATGGGATAGAAAAAGTTACGTCTTGAAGCTTGACCCATCAGTTGGATGAAATTCCCTGTTGTCAGAGACTTGTCTGGACATGGATAATGTAGAAGATGAGATATACTATCTCGAAGCATTATCTGAAGCAAATCGCTGCATTCCGCTGTCGAGTTCTCAAGTTCTCTCCTATCTAGCGATTTAGTGCGTGGTGGCCGTGTCTCGTTGCTCTCTGGTCACGTCATTGTAATTGTGCTGGTTCGTCGGTTTTTCGTCATCGTTCTTTGAAATTTCTGTGATCTCCGTGCTTCGCATCACTTTGTCAACGTCGTTTTTTGGGAGCAGTCCGCAGAGGATTTTTCCTCTATCGCCGATTCTGTGATCTCCTCGGTCTCCGTCAGTGATAAGTGCTTATCGGCTTCACTTCGTCTCTTGCCTGCGTGTTGCCTGTGTAACTCTGTGTGTGGAATTTCTGACGTCAGCCTACCGGGCATATGATGCAGATCGACTTTCGGTTTTTCCCTAATTCCCTAAGACAGCATGAGTGGCGTAAACAAAGTCACCCGGCCAAGTCAGTGAGAATCACTTACCTTTGAGACTGTGATAATCTTATATGAACAAATTTTCTGTGTACTCCATTGCGTCACCAAAGGTATTAAACGAGGTGAATTGTCATACGAAGCAGGAAGCATTATTGACTTTAAAATAGTTGACTATGACATCATTGGACACGAACAGGCGTCAATGAAAGATCGGACCTACCGGGTGACGTTGGACTTGATGAGCACGGGTCCCCAAATTCCTCTACATGTGAATGTCGCAATGGCATTTATAAATACAGCTACATGGCTGCCCTCTGCATCTACGCTATAAAAAAGGAGTCTTCTATCATAAAGGCCTTGGCGGCAACTTAATGGACGAAGCATTCTTCTTCTCTGCGATTAAGGTGTCACCTGTTGATATTCAATGAACAGATTTGTTTACGATTGAACAGCGTAGGCCTAATTATCGATATTGGCATCTCTTTTTTTTTCGAGGTCGAATTACTGCAAATAATTTCGGCCTTGTATTACAGGAAATCCACCGGTCACGAACTGAACTTCCTACGTCTTTCATGAAGACAGTGCTCGGTGACTACAATCTCTCGCAGAAGGAAGCCACCTCATCGAGATGTCGATCGAGATGTCTCCGCTTTTGGATTGAGTGTCGAATGTTAGGTCGATGGTGTAAATATCCCAGACTTTGAACTTGTTCTGTGCACCCATTCTTTCAATAAAGTTGGGTCAGATCAGATATTTTCAATGTCTTATACGGGATGTTCTTTACTCAATTTTCCGCGATGCAAGAAATAAAATATAACTCCCCCTCAATGTAGAGACGATTTTTTTATTCATCAAATTATAGATCTCGACGCGTTTTGTCACGATGGACAGTCTCAAGGAGATCAACAGTATCTTGAAAATTATCGAACGCTGTATCATCATCAGATGAAATTGGACTATCTGTAATACCGATGGATCCAATATTCCACAGATCAAAAAAGTCATGATGCTGCCTGTAATTTGGACCCTTGAGACTGTCCACCGTGACGAAACACGTCGGGGATCTTTATTTTGTTAAATAAAAATCGTCTATAAATTGAGGGAGAGTTTTATTTTATTTCTTGCATCTCGGAAAATTAAAGCTGGGTTATTCAAAGGAAATGAATGTATCTCCATCGATTTTGGCAGCTGAGTAGCCGTTCGTACAACCGCAGGCAGGGCAAATTTTTCCCATGACTGATGCTCTGCGGACAGGCCCGCGGGAACGATTATTTTCTAGGGGGTGCAGATCAAGATTACGTAACCATCCCGAGCTTACTACTTTTAAAATGAGTTCATGCAACGCGTAATTGCTATAGTTAGATATAAAAAAATTCATCAAAAAATGTATGAACAATTAGCACTATATATTTACAGATAATTCATCACGCTTATCATAGCGAACCAAACACCGCATGTCGCTCTGGCGTTTTTTTCACAAAGTCAGTCATGAGTTCTTTCAGAACGTCCTGATCACAAAGAAGATCACTGTGGCTGGCTATGACAGCCAAGTGTGACAAACGTTTTTGTGTCATACTGCTACGTAGCCAAGTCTTCAATCGTCGAAGCAGGGAAAATGTGCGCTCCGATGCAGCAGTGCTGACTGGCAGACACAGTATTAAAGACACCAGTTTCTGAACCTCACAGAACAGATTACGAGTCTCTGTCTGTAATGTTGCGAAGACAGCAACGAAGTCGGACATATTCTGGACAGCCTTTCCTTGGAATATGTTCGGTAACAGAACCAACTCTCTTTTCAACCTGTCTTCGTTGAAGTCCGCTGGTAGGCTGGGCAGTGGTGAGTCCAGAACGGTCGAAGCCGATGAGATGAGGAATTCTTCTCGCTCAGCAGCAAGGCTCAACCCATCTTGTGTGAAACGTCTTTTGAGCTCAGCTGTAACCAGATCAACGCATTGGAAATACTCTTTTCGCCATTCGCTTTCTATAGATTGTGTTTGCACACTGGCATCTTCTACAACAGACGTGTGTCGCAAACGAAGAGGAGTGCGGGTTATTCGGCTTCTACACTTGATTTTCAGTCCGAGTTTTTCACCCTTTTCTTTTTCGCATGTGATCAATTTTTCCACTGTGTGATCATCACGCAAGCTTTGGATCGTGGAGAGAAGCAAATCCGTTCCTTCTTTGGTGCCCTTTGCCGTAACATGCCCTTGCAATTCCTTCGCCAACATTTCACATGGTTCGAAGATCTTCAGAGATGCCATCAACCCAAAAACTGTTGAACTGCGTTGCGCTATCCTGAGCAGGCCTCGCACTCGAACCTTCACTTCATCTCGGGTTGAGGAGTCATCGTGTAATTCTTTCATTGTGTCGAGTACCTGAGCATATGAGTCAATCAGGCGTTTGAGTGCCCCATTGCGAACACACCATCTCGTCGCGCTCAACGACTTCAGCTTTTGAACAATTTCGTCTTCGCCAAACATCGACTTATACACGTTCAAACGCTTCGATGAATCTCGAATAAGATTCGCACAGTCTTTGGCAAATAAAATAGCCTCTGCTACGATGCTGGTGTTTCGTGCAACTTCTTGAAGAACAAGGTCTAACGCGTGATTAGAGCAGTGCACATATACACTCCCAGGCAACTCCCGCTTTAGTCGCGCTTGCACTCCATTGATATGGCCGCTCATATTGCTTGCGCCGTCAAAGCAAAAGGCTTGAAGACGTTTAAAATCCAAATTCAGTCTCAAGAACACATCTTTGACTATCTTCGTCAGGGTTTCTCCCGTGGAGTCCGGTGCATTATAGAAGCCCAGGAAGTCACTGTGCACTTGAAGCTGTTTGTCAACATACTGTATGCTGATTGAAAATTGTTCATCACCGGCGATGTCCGTAGTCCCATCGGCAGTGATTCCGTAATAGCTCGCTTGCTGAGCCGAGGCTTGCAATTTATGAAGGCAAAAAGACGCACACCTTTCAATTATTTCATTCTGTATGGTATCTGACATCCAGTTGTTACGACGATTAAACCAACTCAAGACAACAGGATCTTCTTCGCATCGCTCTTTCACAAGACCCCAAAACAATCCACCTTTATGATCGTCTCCACGAAACGGCAAACCTCGTTGTCCTAAGAACCTTGCAGATCGGAAAACCAATTTCAAGAATTTTTGTGCTGTCTCCTGATCTTTCTTTGCGGCTCGAGATAGCGATGTTATTATAGGATTTTTCTTCGACGTTGACAGGAGAATTTCTGTTGCCGTCCGATGAGCATTTGACTTTTCATGAGAGTTGAATTTTTCGTGAGCTTTGCGCCAATTTTTGAATCCTTGTGTTGAGAATGTAGAGTCTTTTTTCGAAACATTGAATAGCAGACGTTTGCCTTCGGCCTCGTAACAGTTGACACAAAAAACGGAGTCACTTACTTGGTTATAGCGGAGCCATGACCATCTGGAAAACCATTCATGTTGGCATCTTCGATCACTCGATTCCGTACCAAACTTCCGTCCAGGAAATACGAAATTCCGTTCTGGTACACACAACGTCATTGTTGATACATCCTTCTCTCGATCCATTTCCATTTCCGATCCATCTCTGCAATATAAATAAAAAATATAATAACTAAACCGAAATTACGCATGCATTTTTTTCACGAATCAACGCTCAAATTGTTAACGTAATATCTTTAATACTATATCACAAAGAGAATGTATGGGCACTCATCTAGGGTGTACAACTGTGCGACAACAAAATGCGATTTTCAATTTTTGAGCGATAAATGCGATTTTCACCTATTTCACTGACTAAAGGATAATTTCGATCTCATTATATCCGATTTTATCTTTGCTCAAAAAACGTCCGAAGGAGGCATCTGCTAGACTAGGCCTGATGTAAACATATGGGAGGGAAAGACTTATGGAAACAGATTCTTTGAGTGAATGGGAGAGAACGAGTTTGACTCACCATTTTCTTCGATTTTTGCTTCTTTTCGAGAGGAATCTATATAAATGCGATAAATACGATTTTTCCGTTTCTTTTCAGCGATAAATGGTGCTTTTTTAGAGCGATAAAAAACCATCCTGGTAATACCTCTTCTCTTCTTCCTTCCCTTTCTTCCCCTTTTTCCTTTCCTTTCCTTTCCTTCCTTCCCGCCTCCCCTTTCCCTTCCCGTCAGCACCGCTGACGGTGCTGACGGACTTTTTACAACCCTGGTGGGGACATCATACAGTAGCTAAGTAAATTGCTGTTCGAAAATATACATTAAAATTAAATTCTCTTTTTCATTTACAAACTCATTTACAAATTCTGTTTTACATAAATTTTCACATCAAGTTTGAGTTAAAAATATCAAATTTTGTTTTTCATTTTTCTATAGGCCTTATGTGTGACTTTTGAGACACCATGTTCAATAATACCAGTATTTGAATAACGAGGATAATGTTCAGATTCAAAAAGTGTTGAACTCACTCCGACTTCTCTTGACGTTCTTCTGTACTCGCGCTGGCTGTCGACAGTTCCTCCTCCGAAGCGTGGATAGGCCTACTTTTGTTGGAAGGTTGACCGAGAAAAAATGACTGTATTGATTTTTGCACTTTCCTACGTTTTGCTGGCGGTGAAGACATCTTAACTCGCTGCGTCGAAAGATTAAAATGACAGCCTGCGCGCGTGCTGTGAAACGTGAGCGATGCGTGTAATCATACGTGAAATGATAGCGTGCGTGTATGTGAAACTAGCCAATCAGACAAAGAGTTATTTTGTCTGACAAAATTTGTACTGATTGAATCGTAAGCTGACATTCTCTTAATATATATTTTCTCTGGTGTCGACCGGCTTCGCTCGCCAACAAAGGCGAGCGAAGCTGACAAGTTTTACTCGCGTGCGCATTCTGTGCAACGACAAACCAGTAAGGGAAAGCACGGGCAGTGACATAGGCTGGCTGCAGAAGCATAGAAAAGCGCTATCGCATGCTCACTAAAGTCAATCACTATAGCAGTGATAACATTGAGGGTGCTACGCACCCTCGATCTATTTATTGGGGGTGCAACCACACCCCCTGCACCCCACGTTCCCGCGGGCCTGTCTGCGGAATGTTAACTTGGTTATTTCTCTGGGACCGAGGGGGACGCGAGTCACTGTTGAGTCTCATGTCTACACCTGAAAGCCGAAGCACGCTATTGACCAATTAGCGAGTGTTTCCCGAAAATCAGGCGACATCGCGAATAACCGGATGCAGTTTGGTTTATTGCAGTAACTACTACCGTTGCTTCACTGGCCTGTTGGTTTCAGCGTCGGGTTCGCTATTTTTGTGAACACCAGGTTGAAGGTTCGAATCCCATCAAAGAATTTTTCGCTATCAGTACAATACTCTTATTACAATCAATTTTCTTCAGTTCTTCTGAAAATTTTTGACTTCACTACGAAACTAAACGAAGAATAGTGCTTCAGAAAGCATGAATACTCCTACCTTTATGTCAGTGCGGCGAATGTCAAGTTCTCAAATCAGCAGATTGAACAAAGATAAGTTAACTTCTGTTTTAAAGGAGGCTGTACATGTCTTTGACTCTTTCGAAATCAAAAATTCTGCTTCTCTAACAAAGGCTGACATTGAAAGTGTTTTGGACAGTAAGCTGAATCAATACTTCAAAGCAATGGAAACAAAAATAACTGAAATACTGGATAAAAAAACATTATTGCAGCAAAAATGTGACTCCCTACAATCTCAGATTGATGAGGTAAAGAATGATTCACATGCATAACTAAACTACATATCAAATGACATCACAAACGAAATTGAGAACCGAATCAGTCGACGAAATGATCTGATTATTTCAGGAATTGAGGAGAGTGTAAGTGGTTCCGTTGAAGATCGTAAGAAGGAGGATGAAAATAAAGTACGCGAAATCTTGAAAGATCTTGACAATGAGTTCGCTGGCATTTCCTTAATAAGTCGCATAGGAAGATCTAACGGTACTTCTCCTAGACTGATGAGAATAACATTGAATGACTTCCAGACGAACTATCGATTTTGAGAAACACATAACGTTTAAAAACTTCACCTGTTTATAAGCACATATATGTAAACAATGATTTCACACCTTTCCAGCGAATACAAAATAAGGAGTTGCGAGATGAATTGCAACAAAGAAGAACTAACGGCGAAGATGTGGTTCTGTATCGCAACAAAATCGTCTCGAAATCCAGTTTAAGAAATTTTCAGTAATTGATTTTTGTTGTGGTTCCAAATTTGTTGTTAACAAATGTTCAATCCCTCAGACCTAAATATGATGAACTTTGTGCTATTGCTACGGTAGAAAATCCAGACATAATCGCCCTCAGTGAAACATGGCTTACCTATGACATTTCTGATGATGAAATTGATATTCATGGGTATACTACTGTTTGTCAGGATAGAAGGCGAGGTGGAGGTGTATGCGCCTATGTACGCTTCAACATTTCCTACGTGATAGTGCAATTCCACCGACGACCTTCTTTTATAGAATGTCTTTGTATTCATTTAAAATGTAGTAACGTTGTCATGGTTATTCTTTATGTTCCCCCAAATCTTAGTAGTTTCCAATATAGTGAAGTAAACGATTTCATTGTAAATTTTTGCGATATGTTTACTTCTTCACATTTTCTTATCGCTGGGGACACCAACCAATTGTCAACAGAGCATATAGAACAATCTTTGGATCTTGAACAAGTTAAGTCTCCAACCAGAAAAAAGTCTGCACTTGATAAAGTTTTGTTATCTAAGTCGCTTTTGAATTCGTACTTTTGTCAAAATTGTAGTTTAAGCAAATGTATTGATCCCCCCGTTATCGTTGGTCCTCCGATTGGTGGCTCTGACCACAACACGGTTTTTTTGAAGCCTTGTAAGAACTTAAAAGTCATTCATTGTGCTGACGGAATTTCATATTATACAAGAGTATACGATCTTCGTGAATGCTATGTACCGCTTTCATAACATATTTGTTAGCTTTTCCTTGACAGAAATTTTATCGTCTCGAATCCACCTTAGATGACAAATGTAAAGTTTTCTACAACATTTTGAACAATGCTATGAAACATATTCCCTCTGAGATAGTCAAAATGACAGGTAAAGAAAAGCCATGGTTTACTCCAAAGTTAAAAGTACTAACAAATCACCGCTATGCAGCCTTTCGGAGTAATGATTATGAGCTGTACAAATCTTACTAAGAAAAAGTGAAGAGAGAAATAGAAAAGGCGAAGCACAACTGGATTACGAACCTAAAGCAAAAACCTAATGGTCTGTGGAAGGCAGTAACCAATGTTAGGAACAGCGTGATCTTTGCTACACTGTAAACCGCTGGATGCGAAGATTGCATACAAAAATATACCAAAATCACATACAATTTGAAACTGACATCTGATACGAGATTCTCGTATGTTTACAGAGATCTGTTATGTTTTTCATACGAATTCTCACTTAGTATCGCATGTGATTGGTATGTAGCGATACGAACTATTCTGTCTGTGATTGGTCGTTTTACAATTAAATACGAATTGTTGGTATGTTTTATATACGAGACCCGATGCAAATTCATCAGTCATCATATCATCTTGAAATGCCTTAGACCTACATGTATTTAAATCGAATTTAGCATTGCAAGTTTGACTATTAAATGTCATTATCTTACTACTTACAAAACAGTAGTAACATTAGTGTGATCTTTATTGACAAAAGCCTCAAATCAACATACATTAGAAATCATTGATGCTTTCCTTTATCATTGTGCTGGTATGTCTTTAGTATGTAAAGCATACCACATTTGAAATAACATACGAAAAGCATGCAAATATATACCAAGACAATACAGAAATATACCAAAAAAATATTTTGGTATGCATCCTTCGTATGTGATTGGTATTGAGCGATTTACAGTGTACGCAAATAACGACACTGAATCCATAAATGCAGTTTTTGCTTCTAACTTTGGGCAAACCTCAGACTTGTCGAAGATCATCAGAGAAATTAACCAAGTAGAGGAGACTGGGAAATGGAATGTTCATGTGACAGTGGAAAAGACAAGGAAGTTGCTGGAAAGACTGAATACCAAGAAGGCTGCTGGCCACGATGAGTTTCCTCCGTTTCTTGCTAAGGTTTCAAGTGACGTCCTGGCTGGACCACTCTCACATCTCATAGCACTCTCCTTTGAAAACCAAGTCATCCCTGAAATTTGGAAAATTGCAAGCGTAACCCCAATACCCAAAAAGAAAAATCTTACCACTTCAGATTTCCGTCCCATCTCTGTATTATCTGTTTTCTCCAAGGTTCTCGAACAATACGTCATCGATTCTATTAAGCCTGCACTTATAGAGGCCTATGGTACAAATCAATTTGGCTTTCGACCCAGATACTCTACCATACATGCCAATATTCGAATTGTGGAATATGTAACATCTTGCCTAGACGATATGCAAACTTGTGGATCTGTTCTTCTCTCGTTCGACATGGCAAAAGCATTTGATCGTGTCACGCATTCAAGCCTGTGGTGCTGTAATTTTTTACAAAATCGAATGCAATTCGTCGAAATTAAAAATCGCTCTACTGTTGCAGTACCTTCTGGCATCCCGCAAGGTGGAAAATTGTCACCATTTCTCTTTTGCATACATATGAGTTCATTGGTACCATTTTCTCAATTTTCTGTTATGTCTAAATATGCAGATGACGTTGTTGTTATGTTCCCAGTCACTGACCCCAGTACCATTGAAGCAACTATAAGAAGTGAAGTTAGCAATGTTGAGAATTGGTGTACCTTGCATGGTTTAACTCTCAATACAGGAAAGACTCAATGCATGTACGTTAAGAAGAGATCCATGTCTTTATCTCCAACGAACATCGTTTTTGAAAACCAGCTGAAGATTCTGGGAGCAACACTACAGCGCGATTCTACAGCGCGAACTTTTCATGGGATGCATTTGTCAACACATTATGCGGACGTGTTAGTCAAAGGCTCTTTATCATAAAGCGCCTAAAGTATTCCTTGTCGAAAACTGAGTTATTACTCGTCTATAACGCTGTAATTTTGTCTACCCTCGAGTACAACGCTCCGCTGCTTATTGGCTTAAATCAGAAAAATTCCGAAAAACTCGAAAGAGTGCGCAAACGTTGCCATCGCATTATTTGCGGTTCTGATTGTGATTCCGATAAATTTACACCCCTGACAACGAGACGGGAAACACAAGCACTGAAACTTTTTAGAGACATGTTACATCCTGAGAATCTTCTTCACCATCTTGTCCCAGCGAATTTGACTCAATCTCGTGTGTCCCATCAGCTTGTGATACCTTACTCTCGAACTCACTTTCGCCGCTCATCTTTCATACCGACGTGTGCCATTTTGTACAACAGCATGACTTAGTGTTTGCTATTGACTTAGATTTTCTTTCTTCGATAATTTGATAAATTACCATGTTCCTTGTTATCAGCGCACCTTAATTCTGCTAAAAGAATTCTATCTATACCGAATGTACCACTTCCGATATGAATGATTTTCATTACAAATATAAAGCATACTACTACTACTACTACTACTACTACTACTACTACTACTACTACTAATACTACTACTACTACTACTACTACTACTACTACTACTACTACTACTAATACTACTTACTTACTGCTTTACTGACACCACTGACGAAGCCGAACAGGCGCAATATATATGGTGCTCGAACTTGATCGTTCTCATGGGTTTGAACGGGGCAGAGTGCGCGACATGCGTCGACCTGGTCGCCGCTTTTTACTACCTACTACTACTACTACTACTGATTACTCCTTCCAACGGTCGACTGTCCGCACTCCGCAGCCGCCTCAACTCTGAACAACATGATCACACAATTTCTCATGTCTTTCTATGCCTCAGCCTTCTTGACAAGGCCAATCGTGTTGTCACAAACTTTACCAGCCTGAAAAGTACTTTAGCTCGGTGCCACGTGTTATTCCCGTCCGCCACGCTATTCGTCATCTTACCAGGCATGCCGGGCAGCTTGTCTCCTTCCGAGCGTGCTTCGACTCATGAACTTTCTTCGCTTGCAAGAAACAAACATCCATCCAGCAGCATCATCCTATCAGCTCCTTCTCCTTTTGTGTGCTCCAACAACGACTGGTCTCCAGCTACCAAGGCTTCAGTGTACAACAAAATTCTTGATCATTTAAACTGACTTATGGGAGGCTTACGCCCCACCTCCTCAGCTCAACAGTCAACTTATCCTCAAAGTGCTTAACTTCCTACCCACTTCTTCAACTTTTATCTCATCCTCCAAAGTTCATACCTACTCCCACGCAATGCAATCACGCTCAAGCCTTCCATGGGGTGGTGGAGTTTGTCCGAAAGCTTCACTGGAGATCAACCACTCTGAATTGTCACAACTTCAGTGTCTGTCGCTTTGGGAAAGTTCTGTCCACGAGATGGCCCCCACGGGGCCTTGTCCCATCTCATATACACTCACTTTCACAGACAATACTGTCTGCTGCGCGTGGATGTCTCTTCAATGACCACTCCTGCTTCTCTGATGACAATTTATCTGATAGTGAAAAACATTGCCTACAAGCTCTGAAGTCCAACCAAGATATTGTCATTCGCCAAGCGGACAAAGGCGGTAGATGGGTCCTTATGGACAGGACTGACTACATCACTGAGGGTCTGAGACAGCTATCTGATGAAGTATTTTACCACAGCATTGACGAACCACTCCAAGATAGTGCTCCTTTACTTACCAACGTACTCTCCAACCTTGTCTCAAGTAATTTCATCACGAGGAAAGAGCTCAAGTTCCTCTCAGTACCGCTGAATCCTAATGAGCGACAATTCAACTTACTCCCCAAGCTCCACAAGTCTTCATGGCCATCTCCGAATATTCCTCCAGGTAGACCGATCGTGTCCGATGTAAATACCGAAATGAGTAACGTCGCACGCTTCGTTGAGTTTTACCTCTTTCCACTGGCACGCCATCTACCGAGTTTTTTACTCGACACGCGCCATCTCATTGCCATACTCCGACGTCAAATTATTCCAGCTGACAGTATTCTTTGTTCTTTCGATGTGAAAGCCTTGTACACTAATATCCCAATCGGCGAAGGTGTACGGCGGGTTCAAGAGGCCTTCAATCGTACACCAGATTCCTCACGTCCTGATGAGCAGGTTCTCCAACTACTTCGACTATGTTTAGAACGCAATGATTTCCGCTTCTACGATGACTTCTTTCTCCAAGTCTCCGGCGTGGCTATGGGCAAGGCATTTGGTGGTTCCTTTGCTAACATCTACATGGGCCAATGGGAAAGCGAAGCACTCTCATCTTCAACTCTACTGCCTACGATCTGGGTCCGATACCAAGATGACATCTTTGCAGTGTGGCCCCACGGGTTAGAGTCACTGTCCAGTTTTCACCATCACCTCAATGCTCGAGACCCTCACTCCTGTTTCTCCGATGTGAATTTATCCGAAAGTGCTAAGCTGTGTCTACAATCTCTGAGTTCTGATCCAAATGTTATCATTCGCCCAGCGGACAAAGGTGGCAGATGGGTTGTAATGGACAAGACCGATTACATCGACGAAGGATCTAGACAGCTATCTGACGAAGTATTTTATCGCATCATTGATGAACCACTACGTGATAATACACAACTCCTGTCGGATGTGCTCTCGAGTCTGGCTTCAACTAACTTCATCAATAGAAAAGAGCTCCGCTTCTTGTCTGCACCACTGAATCCCAAAGAACGACAGTTTTATTTACTCCCCAAGCTCCACAAGTCCACGTGGCCATCTACTAACATACCTCCCGGCAGACCTATCGTTGCCGATGTGAACACTGAACTGAGCAACATCGCACGCTTCATCGAGTTCTTCCTCTTCCCGTTGGCACGTCAACTACCAAGCTTCTTACTCGACACACGCCACCTTATCGCTATACTTCGTCGTCAGACCATTCCAACCGGCAGCATCTTGTGCACCTTCGACGTTAAATCCTTATACACAAATATCCCAATCGTCGAGGGCCTAAGGCGTGTTCGACATGCATTCACGCGCACTCCTGATTCTTCACGTCCTGATGAGCGTGTTATCCAGCTTCTCCAATTCTGCTTGGAACGCAATGACTTTCAATTTAACGATGAGTACTACCTTCAAGTTTCAGGGGTGGCCATGGGAAAGGCCTTCGGCGGCTCATTTGCTAATATTTATATGGGTCATTGGGAAAGAAACGCTCTCTCATCCTCACCACTTCAGCCTTGCCTTTGGGTTCGATATCAGGACGATATCTTCGCGGTATGGCCACATGGACTTGATTCCTTACAAAGTTTCTACCGGCACCTCAACGACCAAGACCCCAATATTCAGGTTGAAATGACCCAACATCCCGACCAGATCAGCTTTCTAGACCTCACTGTCTACCGCTCTCCCACTGATGGCACTAGACTCCTTCATCGTGTCTTCTTCAAAGATACTGCCGCCCATAATCTGCTGCCCCAGAAATCACATCACGCTCCGCACGTTTACAACGGCTTAATTTATTCACAATTGCTAAGATGGGCATCTTATTCTTCGACGGCTGAGGACTTCACCAACACCTGTCGCGAAGTTTGTCCTATTTGGAGATCCCAGGGCACCACCCGAACCATCATACGAACGATGACAAGACGTGTGATGACCTTAACCGGCTTTATCCCACATTGGCAACCAGGTTTTAGGCAATGTAATGGCCGACGCTGTAGAGCTTGCCTGCATGCCGCTGAGCGATCTGTCCTTAGAGGGAGGACACATAGTCAATTGTTTCCTATTACGTTCAGCCTCACCTGTGCATCCACACATTGCGTTTATTTGATTGAGTGTATTGATTGTTCAGCACGCTATATAGGCCAAACCTCAAATCCACTGCGACAGAGGATTGGACAACACCTACGTGACATCGCCAACGTCAGCCCTTCGTCTCCCCTTGTTCCACATTTTACTTCTGTGCACCCTGTGTCCAGCTTGAGATTTGCAGCCATTGACCGCTCTTTTCCCGATCCTCAGCGACTGGCTAAGGAAACTCGATGGATTAAGCGTCTCGGTACTGCATCTCCTCCAGGTCTAAATCGTTTGAGCAACCAACATGGTACGTCTCTTTATTTGCCTACTTTTCCGGGCAACTGCACCGCAAGGCTAAACTCCTTCATCCGCCAAGCTTGTCACTCGGTTTCTGATGTCAATATCCGTCTTTCTTACCGAACTGACAGTAACTTGAGGTCTATATTGTCTTAATGTTAATCATTTAAGCCATGGTTATATAACAGACGTGCTGACTGTTTTAGTTTTTTCTCCTCATTTCAATATAATTTATTCATTCATTTTCCATTAATTGAGTAATCATTATCATTCATTTATTCCACCCTTTGTTTATGATTACAGCATTTATTCATGACCTTTTTTGTATTATATGTAAATATTTCACTCATTACTCTTCTCACTTATCTTTTGGTTTATCATTTCAGTATTATGTATGGTTATAAGCATATCGTTTAGCACTGTATTTTTGTATTCTTCCTCTTTAAGATGCTATTTGGTACTCTTTACGAACTTTTCGACTTTTGAATTGCTGTCAATTGTTGTATGTCAAAACCATTCATTGACAAGGCATTTGTGATAATTTAAAGCCTTTCAATAGGTCCACCTTTGATCCACTTATGAATGAATGATTGATTGCCTTTGATGTGTTTTCTGCTGCTCTATTATTTCTCGTGTAAATATCTATGCAGCAAGGCTTTGTGTACTGTCTTGTCATGTGCAATCAATACGTCACCATCATGCTATTGTGAGCATTTATCTGTCACTGCAGACTTTATGTCTCCGTTTGTGTGTACTTCACTTTACACCACTGAAGAAGCCTGAACGGCGCAATATATCTGGTGCCTCCAATCCGCCTTCTGCTGTGTACTTGAGTTTGTGGTATATTAGACCGGGGCAGAGTGTGAGACATGCGTCGACCTACGTTGGGTCGACGCTTTTTGCTTCCTACTACTACTACTACTACTAATACTACTTACTTACTGCTTTACTGACACCACTGACGAAGCCGAACAGGCGCAATATATATGGTGCTCGAACTTGATCGTTCTCATGGGTTTGAACGGGGCAGAGTGCGCGACATGCGTCGACCTGGTCGCCGCTTTTTACTACCTACTACTACTACTACTACTGATTACTCCTTCCAACGGTCGACTGTCCGCACTCCGCAGCCGCCTCAACTCTGAACAACATGATCACACAATTTCTCATGTCTTTCTATGCCTCAGCCTTCTTGACAAGGCCAATCGTGTTGTCACAAACTTTACCAGCCTGAAAAGTACTTTAGCTCGGTGCCACGTGTTATTCCCGTCCGCCACGCTATTCGTCATCTTACCAGGCATGCCGGGCAGCTTGTCTCCTTCCGAGCGTGCTTCGACTCATGAACTTTCTTCGCTTGCAAGAAACAAACATCCATCCAGCAGCATCATCCTATCAGCTCCTTCTCCTTTTGTGTGCTCCAACAACGACTGGTCTCCAGCTACCAAGGCTTCAGTGTACAACAAAATTCTTGATCATTTAAACTGACTTATGGGAGGCTTACGCCCCACCTCCTCAGCTCAACAGTCAACTTATCCTCAAAGTGCTTAACTTCCTACCCACTTCTTCAACTTTTATCTCATCCTCCAAAGTTCATACCTACTCCCACGCAATGCAATCACGCTCAAGCCTTCCATGGGGTGGTGGAGTTTGTCCGAAAGCTTCACTGGAGATCAACCACTCTGAATTGTCACAACTTCAGTGTCTGTCGCTTTGGGAAAGTTCTGTCCACGAGATGGCCCCCACGGGGCCTTGTCCCATCTCATATACACTCACTTTCACAGACAATACTGTCTGCTGCGCGTGGATGTCTCTTCAATGACCACTCCTGCTTCTCCGATGACAATTTATCTGATAGTGAAAAACATTGCCTACAAGCTCTGAAGTCCAACCAAGATATTGTCATTCGCCAAGCGGACAAAGGCGGTAGATGGGTCCTTATGGACAGGACTGACTACATCACTGAGGGTCTGAGACAGCTATCTGATGAAGTATTTTACCACAGCATTGACGAACCACTCCAAGATAGTGCTCCTTTACTTACCAACGTACTCTCCAACCTTGTCTCAAGTAATTTCATCACGAGGAAAGAGCTCAAGTTCCTCTCAGTACCGCTGAATCCTAATGAGCGACAATTCAACTTACTCCCCAAGCTCCACAAGTCTTCATGGCCATCTCCGAATATTCCTCCAGGTAGACCGATCGTGTCCGATGTAAATACCGAAATGAGTAACGTCGCACGCTTCGTTGAGTTTTACCTCTTTCCACTGGCACGCCATCTACCGAGTTTTTTACTCGACACGCGCCATCTCATTGCCATACTCCGACGTCAAATTATTCCAGCTGACAGTATTCTTTGTTCTTTCGATGTGAAAGCCTTGTACACTAATATCCCAATCGGCGAAGGTGTACGGCGGGTTCAAGAGGCCTTCAATCGTACACCAGATTCCTCACGTCCTGATGAGCAGGTTCTCCAACTACTTCGACTATGTTTAGAACGCAATGATTTCCGCTTCTACGATGACTTCTTTCTCCAAGTCTCCGGCGTGGCTATGGGCAAGGCATTTGGTGGTTCCTTTGCTAACATCTACATGGGCCAATGGGAAAGCGAAGCACTCTCATCTTCAACTCTACTGCCTACGATCTGGGTCCGATACCAAGATGACATCTTTGCAGTGTGGCCCCACGGGTTAGAGTCACTGTCCAGTTTTCACCATCACCTCAATGCTCGAGACCCCAACATCCAGGTTGAGATGACTCACCACAGCGACCACATTAGCTTCCTGGATTTGACTATCTATCGCTCTCCCATTGATAATACCAAACTTTGCCACCGTGTTTTCTTCAAGGACACTGCCGCTCACAATCTTCTGCCACTGAAATCGCATCACGCTCTTCACGTATATAACGGCGTGGTCTATTCACAGCTACTTAGATGGGCTAAATATTCGTCAACCGAGGAGGACTTTGCCAATACCTGCCATGAGGTATGTCCGATATGGAGATCCCAAGGTGCCACCAGAACCAACCCATGGTCGACGCTATTTATTACCCACTCCTACGCGTCCAGTGCCTGCCCATTCTCGCTCTATCCTAGGACCCTGTCCACTTCTCAACGCGTCGTCCTCAGGCAATTTCTCAAACTCTTATCATCGTATTCCTGTTCAGTACAACAGAACTCTCTCGTCTCGCCAAGTTCCACCAGCTCATTTTGAACTCACCAAGGCGCATTTCTGTGTTATAAAATGCTTTCATCATCTCGCTCTGCTAAATCAAGGCCCTCCTCCATCCTTAACACGTACGTGTAACAAACTCTCCACTCTCCTGACTCCAGCCTTCGCTTCACCCGACTTCAAGCGGCTTTCGACTCGTTTAGCTGATGAGTGGCTGCTTGCTAGTTTGAGCTCTCTGAAGGAGCATTACTCTTCGACTTTGGACCGCACTCTGATCACCATCCGCTCAACATCGATCCCGGCAGATGTGCTATCTTCTTCGTTATCACTCTCATGCCATTGGGCCCGCAAACAACTAGGAAGAAAACTCCGCAACACCGTTTTAGATGACGCATTGTCATTGATCCGCTCAAACCAGTTATCTGCCACCGACTCAACACCAGACCCACTTCCAGCCATCGACTCTTCTTCGTCAGCATTATCATCGGTACCTCCTCCAACCTCCACATCTCCTCCAGCGATTAGTGCCTCTCAGTTTTCTGTTAATGAGATCTCGTCTACACTTGCTCTTTCATCTACGATGGTTACACATGGTCTTGGTGCAAGCTCTTCCACCGCTAGGCCGACCGCACCTGCCAATCCTGCAGCCTCGTCGTCAACGAGTTCTTCCGTACGTGATCCACCTCCCGACTCAAACGATAATCTTGACGGTACTTCTCCGAATTCAAACTCCAATACACCTACTCTTCCCACTACATCGACTTCGTCAATTGACTCGCCTGTCCTTAATACAAATCTGTATTCTCCTCCAACTGTAAATTCTGCTTTACACCAACCGTCCGCTCTCATTTTTGGCGATTCCAATTTAGAATCATTCAATGATTCTCGTTGTCAAGTCGTTTCCTTGCCGAATGGAAGACTTTCCGCCCTTCGAGCCTACGCCTGTAACTTGACAAGTGTTCCTCGTTATTCGAAAGTCTTCATCTGTCTGAGCCTTCTTGACCGCAGAAATAGACTGATAACAAATTTCAGCACCCTCAAAAGTTTACTAGCTCGTCTGCACCAGTTGTTTCCCGACGCGACTCTGTTTGTAATTTTATCAGGTGTCACGGATATCTTCACGCCTGCGGAACGTGCTGTTCATCAAGAATTTTCAGCATTAGTACGCAATAAACATCCTTCTAGCTGCCTGGTCCTTGCAGCTCCGCATCCTTTCATCTCATCCGGCAATACCTGGGATGCTAGCACCAGATCGCAAGTGTTTTTGAAAATCACGAACCATTTAAACTAACTTATGGGAGGCTTACCGCTCAAATGCTCAACTCTATCTACAATCTGTCGTCGTCTTTACCCACCTCGTATGAACTACTTTGTCTTCTAAACAGACCAACAACTTTCATCCCAACTCCTACAAGGTGCAACCACGCCTCAGCATTCTGTTTTGTTCTTGATTTTGCCCGAAAACTTCAATGGTCTTCCTGCCTACGCAACAATTCTCCTTCCTCTGTCCACTGTCGATTTGGAACTCTTAAGTCTTACTCTTGGCCACCTCAGGGCCTTGTTTCACAAGACATTCATCGCCTTTGTCAGCGCATCATATCGGCTGCTCGTTCAATACTCTTCAGTGATCATACTTGTTTTGAGTGCAGTAATCTCAATCCAAATGAACAGAGAATTCTTACCTCAATCGCCAACAACCATGATGTCACTATCCTTCCTGCAGATAAAGGTGGCAAGTGGATTATAATGGACTCTACAGTTTACCGTGAAGAATGTCTCAGACAGCTATCTGATAGCACTTTCTACGCCACTCAACAGCAGTCGCTTCCAGTGGGTAGTAATGACTTCAATCGCATTCTCTCCAGCCTCCGCTCCACAAACTTTATCTCAAATAAAGAATTCCGGTTTCTTTCTGCTCCTATCCAACCCAGAGAACGAACCTTCCGTATCCTGCCCAAAGTTCACAAATCCCCTTGGTCTTCACCTGTAACGCCTCCTGAAAGACCAATTGTTGCCGATGTATCCACGAACTCCAGCAACATTGCTCGAATGATCGAGTTTTTTCTTTTCCCTCTTGCGAAACGTCTCTCAAGTTTTTTACTGGATACTCAACATCTCGTGGCCATCCTCCGTAATCAGCAAATAACTCATAGCTCCATCTTTTGCACTTTTGATGTACGCTCACTTTACACGAATGTGCCCATAAACGAAGGCATTCAACGTGTCTCCAGAGCCTTTCATCGTCATCCTGATTCTCAAAGACCAACCGAGGCCATACTACAACTCCTCCGACTTTCTTTAGAAGGAAATGACTTCGTTTTTCAAGGAGAGAGATATCTACAAGTATCTGGTGTCGCCATGGGGAAGGCATTCGGTGGCTCCTTTGCCAACATTTATCTCGGAGAATGGGAACTGTCTGCTCTCTCCTCATTCCAACTTCAACCAAGTATGTGGGTCCGATTCCAGGATGATGTTTTTGCCATTTGGGATCATGGATTGGAATCTCTTCATACCTTCCTCCATCACCTTAACTCAATCGACAGTCACATTCAAGTTGATCTGCAACATCATCAATCGTCAATCCGCTACTTGGACGTTGAGATTTATCGCTCACCATCAAATCAACTCGCCCATAGAAATGGCTTCAAAGACACTGCCTGCCATCAAGTTTTACCTCTGAGTTCCCATCATCCCAGTCATGCACATAAGGGTGTAATTTTTTCTCAAATCCTCAGGTGGGCGACTCGCTCCTCAACACGTGAAGACTTTGATGAAACATGTCACACTGTGTTTCCTGTTTGGCGTTCCCTCGGCGTTACCAGAACGACAATTCGTTCCGCCTGGCGTCGTGTTCTCAAGCTCTCTGACTTCGCCTCATCCTGGACACCAGGCTTCAGGAAATGTGAGGGCCTTCGTTGTGGCGCCTGCCTATATGCTGTAGAATGCAACACTTTTACGGATGCTGTTTCCTTGCGATCTCATGCGATACTATTTAACCTCACTTGTAGTTCTTCGGGTTGCATTTATGTAATAAAATGTACTGAATGTCAAAAATCATACGTTGGTCAGACATCTAATGCTCTTCGTCAAAGAATTGGTGAACATCTTCGCGCCATCAGACGAAGGGATCCAGCTTCGCCACTGGTACCGCATTTTTCGGATGTGTGCGATATCTCGTCTCTTTCTTTTTTAGCCATCGATCGCTGTCCCTCTGATCGGAACCGCCTGGTAAAAGAGACCCGTTGGATCAAATCATTAAGCACTCTGCGACCTAACGGCCTCAATCGCTCAATCGCAAATGCCCCACTTACAGTGAATTTGGTTACCCATCATAGCCCGTGTACTGCAAGGCTCAATGCTTTTATCAAGGATGCCTGCCAACAGGTGACTGACATTTCTGTTCGCCTGTCATACAAGACAGATAGAAATCTTGTCAGCATTTTACGATGACCTCTCTTTATTATTTTTTACATTTTTTACTGTCTTTACGATCGTATTTTTCATTTACTATTCTCCGCATTTATATCATTTAATCTCTGTCTATTGTCATTTAATTGTTTTGTCATTTCATTCATCCTGTTGGCATTGTCATTATTGCATTCATAGATATCTGTCATGCTGCATCAACAATGTCTCATGTGCTTTGCTTACACGAACCCAGATCGATTGGCAGTCAAGTGTCAATTCAACTATCACAGACATTATTATGCACACTTTGTCACTTCATAACCACTGACGAAGCCCTTAAACGTGGGCGAATATATTGGTGCTCTTCCAACTTGATAGTGTTTTCAACTACCGATTTTGTGGGATTTGGGCAGAGCGAGCGACATGCGTCGACCAACCCATGGTCGACGCTATTTATTACCCACTACTACTACTACTTACTTACTGCTTTACTGACACCACTGACGAAGCCGAACAGGCGCAATATATATGGTGCTCGAACTTGATCGTTCTCATGGGTTTGAACGGGGCAGAGTGCGCGACATGCGTCGACCTGGTCGCCGCTTTTTACTACCTACTACTACTACTACTACTGATTACTCCTTCCAACGGTCGACTGTCCGCACTCCGCAGCCGCCTCAACTCTGAACAACATGATCACACAATTTCTCATGTCTTTCTATGCCTCAGCCTTCTTGACAAGGCCAATCGTGTTGTCACAAACTTTACCAGCCTGAAAAGTACTTTAGCTCGGTGCCACGTGTTATTCCCGTCCGCCACGCTATTCGTCATCTTACCAGGCATGCCGGGCAGCTTGTCTCCTTCCGAGCGTGCTTCGACTCATGAACTTTCTTCGCTTGCAAGAAACAAACATCCATCCAGCAGCATCATCCTATCAGCTCCTTCTCCTTTTGTGTGCTCCAACAACGACTGGTCTCCAGCTACCAAGGCTTCAGTGTACAACAAAATTCTTGATCATTTAAACTGACTTATGGGAGGCTTACGCCCCACCTCCTCAGCTCAACAGTCAACTTATCCTCAAAGTGCTTAACTTCCTACCCACTTCTTCAACTTTTATCTCATCCTCCAAAGTTCATACCTACTCCCACGCAATGCAATCACGCTCAAGCCTTCCATGGGGTGGTGGAGTTTGTCCGAAAGCTTCACTGGAGATCAACCACTCTGAATTGTCACAACTTCAGTGTCTGTCGCTTTGGGAAAGTTCTGTCCACGAGATGGCCCCCACGGGGCCTTGTCCCATCTCATATACACTCACTTTCACAGACAATACTGTCTGCTGCGCGTGGATGTCTCTTCAATGACCACTCCTGCTTCTCCGATGACAATTTATCTGATAGTGAAAAACATTGCCTACAAGCTCTGAAGTCCAACCAAGATATTGTCATTCGCCAAGCGGACAAAGGCGGTAGATGGGTCCTTATGGACAGGACTGACTACATCACTGAGGGTCTGAGACAGCTATCTGATGAAGTATTTTACCACAGCATTGACGAACCACTCCAAGATAGTGCTCCTTTACTTACCAACGTACTCTCCAACCTTGTCTCAAGTAATTTCATCACGAGGAAAGAGCTCAAGTTCCTCTCAGTACCGCTGAATCCTAATGAGCGACAATTCAACTTACTCCCCAAGCTCCACAAGTCTTCATGGCCATCTCCGAATATTCCTCCAGGTAGACCGATCGTGTCCGATGTAAATACCGAAATGAGTAACGTCGCACGCTTCGTTGAGTTTTACCTCTTTCCACTGGCACGCCATCTACCGAGTTTTTTACTCGACACGCGCCATCTCATTGCCATACTCCGACGTCAAATTATTCCAGCTGACAGTATTCTTTGTTCTTTCGATGTGAAAGCCTTGTACACTAATATCCCAATCGGCGAAGGTGTACGGCGGGTTCAAGAGGCCTTCAATCGTACACCAGATTCCTCACGTCCTGATGAGCAGGTTCTCCAACTACTTCGACTATGTTTAGAACGCAATGATTTCCGCTTCTACGATGACTTCTTTCTCCAAGTCTCCGGCGTGGCTATGGGCAAGGCATTTGGTGGTTCCTTTGCTAACATCTACATGGGCCAATGGGAAAGCGAAGCACTCTCATCTTCAACTCTACTGCCTACGATCTGGGTCCGATACCAAGATGACATCTTTGCAGTGTGGCCCCACGGGTTAGAGTCACTGTCCAGTTTTCACCATCACCTCAATGCTCGAGACCCCAACATCCAGGTTGAGATGACTCACCACAGCGACCACATTAGCTTCCTGGATTTGACTATCTATCGCTCTCCCATTGATAATACCAAACTTTGCCACCGTGTTTTCTTCAAGGACACTGCCGCTCACAATCTTCTGCCACTGAAATCGCATCACGCTCTTCACGTATATAACGGCGTGGTCTATTCACAGCTACTTAGATGGGCTAAATATTCGTCAACCGAGGAGGACTTTGCCAATACCTGCCATGAGGTATGTCCGATATGGAGATCCCAAGGTGCCACCAGAACTGTAATACGACGAATGACAAGGCGAGTGATGAATATCACTGGTTTGATCCCTAGTTGGCAACCAGGATTCAAACGTTGTAACGGACGACGTTGTGGAGTTTGTTTTCATGCCGCTACGAAATTTACTCTGACCGGGAGATCACCGAATGACCTTTTCCCCGTCACTTTCAATCTTACCTGCTCTTCCACACATTGTATCTATCTGATTGAATGCAAAGACTGCCCAGCAAGGTATGTAGGCCAGACATCCAACCCTCTGCAGCAGAGAATCGGACAGCATCTACGAGACATTGCCAACGTCACTAATTCATCACCACTTGTTCCTCACTTCAGTTCGGTGCACTCGGTATCCAGTTTGACATTCACCGCCATTGACCGATCATTCCCCGATCATCAAAGACTAGCCAAAGAAGCTCGTTGGATTAAACGCCTGGGTACTGCTCGTCCTCCAGGGCTTAATCGCTCAAGCAGCCATCACACCTCGACACTCCACTTACCGACTTTTCCAGGTAGCTGCACCGCAAGTTTAAACTCTTTCATCCGTGAAGTCTGCCGTACAGTTTCCGATGTAAATGTTTGTTTTTCTTATCGGACTGACCGAAATTTGAGATCTTCGTTGTCTTAGTGATGATTATGATGATCGGTCATTTTATTATTTATTTATTAATTCCAACTTTGATTCACATTTTTCGAATGTATTTAGTTTGATTTATCATTTACTTCTTTTTGCGGTAAGCACATTCATGCCGTATATCGTGCGATAAACCAAATCGTTGCCCTCGTGACTTAATTGATTTGTATTTACATTTGCCTTCGACATTTATCATTTTTATGATTTGTTATCCTCTTATACTGTCGCTGTTATGTCTCATTTAATTCGTACATATTTGCATTTACTTTTACCTCTTTTTGATGTAGCAGTGTACTCGTACATGTGCAACCGCCAGACTCTTCAATCTTTGGCATAATTTTTTGTCTGATGTTTGTTATGTTCTTCTTTCTATTGTTCTTCATGCTCACATCTCTCCTTTGGTGCACTTTATTTATATGGCATTTTGCTATGTCATTGTATTTTAGTTTTACAAACTTTTACTGTTGAGTCACTGACTGTTTTATTATATTTCATTGTCATTTATCATTTCATTCTTTATTGTTGCATTCATGTTAATCGCTTGTGTCTCTTGCATATCTATGTCAAAAGCAATACTGCACCTTGTCATGTCATATGCGATGACTACGTCATAATCAAGAAACACACGAAGCATTGTGAACATTTCTCTGTCAGCCTGAGTCTCGTATGAATTGTCCATCTATCCGATTGTGTATTCAGTTTGTATAACACCACAGACGAAGCCTTACGTGGCGAAATATATCTGGTGCCATCAGCTCGACTCTTGCTTGACTTGGAAGATTTTGGTGACTAAAGCGGGGGCAGAGTGAGTGACATGCGTCGACCATTACTTGGGCGACGCTTCTTGCTACCTACTCCTGGTCCAGTGCCTGTCCCTTCTGCATCATCCGATACCTTCCGTGTGTCTCCACGTGTCTCCTCGCTGAAATTTGTTACACAATCGGCTTCCATTCTGGGCCCCTGCCCCTTTTCTCAACTTTTACGGGCAGATACGCACGCGCGCACTTCTACTCTTGACTCTCCTGCCCATCACCAGCGCATTCCTGAACAGTATTTTGCTGTTACCAAGGGCCAATTTCGTGTCATAAAGTGCTTGCATCATCTCCATCATCTCCAATCACTACCACTTCCCTCCTTGATAAGAACTTCTCGCCGCCTCGCCTCATTTTTGTGTCCTGCATTTTCTTCCAACGAATTTTGCCGCTCTGCTACGACATTAGCCAATTCTTGGTTGGACTCAAGTGTACAGCTTTTAACCAAACACTACTCATCCATCGTTGAGAAGGCTCTAGCATTTCTCAGTACAACACCTCTACCGTCAACACTTGTTGAAACGTCATTTTTACTCGCCTGACACTGGGCAAGAAAGCAACTCGGTCGAAAACTTTTGAATGAAACCTTAGATGGTGCACTCAGCAAAATTCGTGAGAGCCAACTCACAGAACATCCCGACGGTGGTCATCTTCGAAGTGGTGTCCCCATTCCTGGCGGCCCGGTTGATACCCTGATATCGAACAACCGTTCCACGAATAACCAAGCTGTCTCTCAACCCGCTTCTGCAAATTCTGTGCAGCTTAACTCAAGTTCTCTCACAGAAGACGTCGTGGCTCAACAGGTAACCTCTGAGACTTCTCATGAAACCCTGTCTCTTAACCCTTTCGCGACCAATGCGTGCAGAGCACGTCATACATGAATTGTTCAAAGTCACCATGATTGGGAAGACCTCAATAGAGACCATTTAAATTGTGCGTGCATAGCACGTCATGGTGACTTCGGACAATGGAAGTAATTTCACTTTAGTCGCGAAAGGGTTAATGGAGTGGTTCCTGCTATCTACGCATCTTATGTCAATCGAGATAACTCGTCAATGCCGTCACCTTCAATGACGAACGACGGTGAGCATTCTTCTCCGATCGAATCCGCTCCAGCAGTTGCATCCTGTGCCACTCCATCAAGCTCGACATGTCAATCAAATGAAATCCTCTCCTCGACGGAATCAGCTGACCCTTCATCTACGGCTCCTACTTCCTCAACAAGACAAACTCACCAGCTCCGAACCTGCCTCATTCTTGGAGATTCCAATTTGTCAGGCATTGATGATCCTCGTTACCGCCTGATTACTCCTTCCAACGGTCGACTGTCCGCACTCCGCAGCCGCCTCAACTCTGAACAACATGATCACACAATTTCTCATGTCTTTCTATGCCTCAGCCTTCTTGACAAGGCCAATCGTGTTGTCACAAACTTTACCAGCCTGAAAAGTACTTTAGCTCGGTGCCACGTGTTATTCCCGTCCGCCACGCTATTCGTCATCTTACCAGGCATGCCGGGCAGCTTGTCTCCTTCCGAGCGTGCTTCGACTCATGAACTTTCTTCGCTTGCAAGAAACAAACATCCATCCAGCAGCATCATCCTATCAGCTCCTTCTCCTTTTGTGTGCTCCAACAACGACTGGTCTCCAGCTACCAAGGCTTCAGTGTACAACAAAATTCTTGATCATTTAAACTGACTTATGGGAGGCTTACGCCCCACCTCCTCAGCTCAACAGTCAACTTATCCTCAAAGTGCTTAACTTCCTACCCACTTCTTCAACTTTTATCTCATCCTCCAAAGTTCATACCTACTCCCACGCAATGCAATCACGCTCAAGCCTTCCATGGGGTGGTGGAGTTTGTCCGAAAGCTTCACTGGAGATCAACCACTCTGAATTGTCACAACTTCAGTGTCTGTCGCTTTGGGAAAGTTCTGTCCACGAGATGGCCCCCACGGGGCCTTGTCCCATCTCATATACACTCACTTTCACAGACAATACTGTCTGCTGCGCGTGGATGTCTCTTCAATGACCACTCCTGCTTCTCCGATGACAATTTATCTGATAGTGAAAAACATTGCCTACAAGCTCTGAAGTCCAACCAAGATATTGTCATTCGCCAAGCGGACAAAGGCGGTAGATGGGTCCTTATGGACAGGACTGACTACATCACTGAGGGTCTGAGACAGCTATCTGATGAAGTATTTTACCACAGCATTGACGAACCACTCCAAGATAGTGCTCCTTTACTTACCAACGTACTCTCCAACCTTGTCTCAAGTAATTTCATCACGAGGAAAGAGCTCAAGTTCCTCTCAGTACCGCTGAATCCTAATGAGCGACAATTCAACTTACTCCCCAAGCTCCACAAGTCTTCATGGCCATCTCCGAATATTCCTCCAGGTAGACCGATCGTGTCCGATGTAAATACCGAAATGAGTAACGTCGCACGCTTCGTTGAGTTTTACCTCTTTCCACTGGCACGCCATCTACCGAGTTTTTTACTCGACACGCGCCATCTCATTGCCATACTCCGACGTCAAATTATTCCAGCTGACAGTATTCTTTGTTCTTTCGATGTGAAAGCCTTGTACACTAATATCCCAATCGGCGAAGGTGTACGGCGGGTTCAAGAGGCCTTCAATCGTACACCAGATTCCTCACGTCCTGATGAGCAGGTTCTCCAACTACTTCGACTATGTTTAGAACGCAATGATTTCCGCTTCTACGATGACTTCTTTCTCCAAGTCTCCGGCGTGGCTATGGGCAAGGCATTTGGTGGTTCCTTTGCTAACATCTACATGGGCCAATGGGAAAGCGAAGCACTCTCATCTTCAACTCTACTGCCTACGATCTGGGTCCGATACCAAGATGACATCTTTGCAGTGTGGCCCCACGGGTTAGAGTCACTGTCCAGTTTTCACCAACACCTCAATGCTCGAGACCCCAACATCCAGGTTGAGATGACTCACCACAGCGACCACATTAGCTTCCTGGATTTGACTATCTATCGCTCTCCCATTGATAATACCAAACTTTGCCACCGTGTTTTCTTCAAGGACACTGCCGCTCACAATCTTCTGCCACTGAAATCGCATCACGCTCTTCACGTATATAACGGCGTGGTCTATTCACAGCTACTTAGATGGGCTACATATTCGTCAACCGAGGAGGACTTTGCCAATACCTGCCATGAGGTATGTCCGATATGGAGATCCCAAGGTGCCACCAGAACTGTAATACGACGAATGACAAGGCGAGTGATGAATATCACTGGTTTGATCCCTAGTTGGCAACCAGGATTCAAACGTTGTAACGGACGACGTTGTGGAGTTTGTTCTCATGCCGCTACGAAATTTACTCTGACCGGGAGATCACCGAATGACCTTTTCCCCGTCACTTTCAATCTTACCTGCTCTTCCACACATTGTATCTATCTGATTGAATGCAAAGACTGCCCAGCAAGGTATGTAGGCCAGACATCCAACCCTCTGCAGCAGAGAATCGGACAGCATCTACGAGACATTGCCAACGTCACTAATTCATCACCACTTGTTCCTCACTTCAGTTCGGTACACTCGGTATCCAGTTTGACATTCACCGCCATTGACCGATCATTCCCCGATCATCAAAGACTAGCCAAAGAAGCTCGTTGGATTAAACGCCTGGGTACTGCTCGTCCTCCAGGGCTTAATCGCTCAAGCAGCCATCACACCTCGACACTCCACTTACCGACTTTTCCAGGTAGCTGCACCGCAAGTTTAAACTCTTTCATCCGTGAAGTCTGCCGTACAGTTTCCGATGTAAATGTTTGTTTTTCTTATCGGACTGACCGAAATTTGAGATCTTTGTTGTCTTAGTGATGGTTATGATGATCGGTCATTTTATTATTTATTTATTAATTCCAACTTTGATTCACATTTTTCGAATGTATTTAGTTTGATTTATCATTTACTTCTTTTTGCGGTAAGCACATTCATGCCGTATATCGTGCGATAAACCAAATCGTTGCCCTCGTGACTTAATTGATTTGTATTTACATTTGCCTTCGACATTTATCATTTTTATGATTTGTTATCCTCTTATACTGTCGCTGTTATGTCTCATTTAATTCGTACATATTTGCATTTACTTTTACCTCTTTTTGATGTAGCAGTGTACTCGTACATGTGCAACCGCCAGACTCTTCAATCTTTGGCATAATTTTTTGTCTGATGTTTGTTATGTTCTTCTTTCTATTGTTCTTCATGCTCACATCTCTCCTTTGGTGCACTTTATTTATATGGCATTTTGCTATGTCATTGTATTTTAGTTTTACAAACTTTTACTGTTGAGTCACTGACTGTTTTATTATATTTCATTGTCATTTATCATTTCATTCTTTATTGTTGCATTCATGTTAATCGCTTGTGTCTCTTGCATATCTATGTCAAAAGCAATACTGCACCTTGTCATGTCATATGCGATGACTACGTCATAATCAAGAAACACACGAAGCATTGTGAACATTTCTCTGTCAGCCTGAGTCTCGTATGAATTGTCCATCTATCCGATTGTGTATTCAGTTTGTATAACACCACAGACGAAGCCTTACGTGGCGAAATATATCTGGTGCCATCAGCTCGACTCTTGCTTGACTTGGAAGATTTTGGTGACTAAAGCGGGGGCAGAGTGAGTGACATGCGTCGACCATTACTTGGGCGACGCTTCTTGCTACCTACTCCTGGTCCAGTGCCTGTCCCTTCTGCATCATCCGATACCTTCCGTGTGTCTCCACGTGTCTCCTCGCTGAAATCTGTTACACAATCGGCTTCCATTCTGGGCCCCTGCCCCTTTTCTCAACTTTTACGGGCAGATACGCACGCGCGCACTTCTACTCTTGACTCTCCTGCCCATCACCAGCGCATTCCTGAACAGTATTTTGCTGTTACCAAGGACACAACTAAAAATTGCTCCGACGATTGCATGCCAATGACTGAGATACCATTTCGAAGAAGGCTCTCTTGTTGGACACTAACTGCAACGACGCTGTTTTAGCTAATCCTGTCATTGATTGTGCGACCGATCCCGGAACTGTCGTTGAAAAGGCTCAAAGAAGAGGAAGTGCATTGAATCAGCGACTCCTATTTGTGTCCTCTTTTTCGAGAGTGCTGGAATTATGGCGAAGACAGGCGGAAGAAAGCCGATACACCACCAGCTGACTCTTTCCGAGACCACGTTGCCAGCGTCCACGGCAATGCCACCTCCATCATGGACCGCTCTTCTGTGCATCTTGTTGCTTCTTATGCGATTATTAAACTTGCCATTAAGGTTAATTTGATTCTTATCTGCATCGACTGACATTTATTCACAATAAATACAATTCACTGAAACGTTGTTTTACGAATCGAATGATTTTGTTTTCACATTCCCGGGTATCAAAAGATAAAGCACCTCTTGGTGGAAGCATGAACCTACATTAAAGCTTCTAAGGTCTACTTGTATATGCGATGCGATGATGCATGATGATCTGTCGAAGTTGATGAAGATTACATGGATGAATGAGCAAAGTTGCCAATTTGTCTCATAGTGGACGAATGTGTGGAAGAATCAGTGCCTGGGGTCTAAGATAAAGAGTAGGCCTAATACGCTGTCTAATTGTCTTTAAATACCGGTGCAGCTTTATTCAGATTATTCCTTTATTGGCAAATATGTGATTTTATGCAAATGGGATAAAAGTCAATGAAGCTACAGAATATTCAAAGCAATTGTAAAGTAATGGGATGGTCATCCAAGTTGTTGATGACGTGTGCTGTGGCTGCATTCGAAATAAAAGTTGCAATAAACCATATTTATTCGAGCATGAAATTTTTAGATAATTTCAAATTTGCAGTTCTAGGATGATGCGTGCTACACGACGGTTGTAGCAGAAATTAACTTAACATGTGCATGGAGAAGTTATCCTTGTAGCAGTGCGATTTGATGCTGGAAATATACATTTTCATGTTTGTCGGTAAATGACTTCAATCTAAAGATTTAACATCTTGTTACAAAATGCAACTGTTTTCTCAAACTTGCTGATTGAAAAGGAGTTCGGTTCCTTCGGTCCAGGCTAATTCTACACCGTGTGTTTACTCCGGATTTGACACTTGAATTTGGAATCGGACAATTGCTCTATTGGCCGCTTATTTCTATTTATATATTATCTGTTGTCTTCATTATCCGCATAAATGGTCTGTGCGATTGAACGTGGTGTGAACCATATTTATATGCTGTTTTGCTGCACCAAGCATTATCTTGATCATTCATGTAGTATGTCACATAGAGAGCAAGAGAGACTCTGACAGCAAACATGATAGCGGATAAATACTTATTTCTTTCACTTGAGTTTACTCCGGTGTAGGTGTTTACTGGAACTGAATTTTTATTTTGTGTTAGTGCAACGCTTACAGCTACACCGGAGTTGACTCAACAACGGGCGGGAGTTACGCACACACTTACACCGAATGTGAACTGACATATTCTGCGAGCCAGTCGATGCATTTTGCAGAAGTAAGTTACTTTCGTTTGAAAATAATATATTGGTCCATGTAAAAGTAAAGTTATGCAAAGTGACGGGCTTTCCGCGTCCAGCGCCCTCCGAGCGGTCACCAGGACTGTTGACCTGGTATTGATCGCGGTACTCCTGAGTACTATTATGAAGTGTTTGACTCAGGGTGTGGTTCCTTCATCATTGATTGTACTACATTTCGCACTCCTTTCTCAAAGTTTTCGTGTCACACACTCAACGGACTGTTGTGAGTGTTTTCTTTAAGCACATGTTCATGTTTTGAATAAGTTGTTGCCACCATTCCATAATTTCCACAGTGTGGTTGATTAACATGTTTGGGAATTTTTTTCCCATTTCTGCCAAAATTATTTTTTTTCAGAAGCTTCTGTTTTTTTGTAGGTGGCCTCACAGATACTTAGTCAGTTCGCTACCATAATATTTTAGTCTGTATCTATATTTATGGCAGTTTTATGGACTGACCCATACATGGATCACCAGGCGTACCCCTGAAGCTATATCTTGAAAAAGAAAAGGATTCATTGATGTCAACAAATTCATTGTTAATCGAAACATAACATAAGTCTAGGTATGGTAAGGTTGGAAACAGTCTACACACAGTCCAGCGTCGCATTTTGAGCATTGTATTTCAGTTTTTTCGCTCTCTTCTGCAATCTTTAAGTGTATTCCAGATTTTGACACCTTCGGCTATCATTTGGGATCACTTGAGGCCAGTGAATCTCTTCATCAAATCGTGCTCCCTCACGCCGGGCAGTCGCCGTGTTGTCCTCCCTGCACCACCTGAAAATAAATGAAGAGTAGACCCTAACAGTTATGTGAACTATGGAATGTGGAAGTTTTACTCAGTGGCAGGAACACGAATGATTTTGGGTAGAAGCTAGCCGCATCTCGCCTGAAGTCCAAAAAAAGTCTGCGGACTTCCTGTCATTCTCGACAATCGCCAGGCATTGTCAGAGAACCGTCGATGAGCCAGGTAAAGATTGAGAAATAGAGTTTCTTGCCGTGGATTCCTACTCGATATTTGTTGATTATTTGATTCATTCTGTGCGTACCTCCCATACATTGATTACGTGAGTGAGGATAGACACTGAGAATGAGGATAGCCAAATAGATTTTAAATTCTTCTTTTTTCATCTGAAATCGAACTTTCCCTTTGTAGACGGTGTAAAGGAGGGTCTGATGAATGATGTGTTGTTACATGTATAGTAGGTCGTAAAAGAGCTGGAATAACTCACACGGTTGGAAGTCTCTGCATCGGGAATAGTCACCGGAAGGAAATATGGCACCTCCCAAGTCTTGCATTGAGTTTTTCTCCCATTTGATAATAGGTTGCTGAATACGCTTGCGTCGACTAATCGTTGATCTGAAGTCTTCAGTTGGTTCGCCCCCTTCGTGTTCGTCAATCCCTCTGATCACAGGCTGGGTATGAGCAAAAAGTTGTCTCCTTGGAAGATGGTCTAAGTCACGCTCGGCAAGATCTTCTTCATCACCTGAATGTTCTTCAGCAAGGTCCGGAGGTTGTACATACACAACGGGCTCAGTCTCAGTAGTCTATTCATCATCTAAGATATGTCTAGGATTTGATTCAGCGTCAGTCTGCAATAAAAAGAAACAAAAGATATTGCTAGGGATTTTGTCAGGCCGATTGGTGTAGATGTAGGCCTATTTTTGAGTTAACAGAAGATGGATCTAAGATATAAAATGAATCTAGGACCTAAGAATAAAGAGTGGATGCAACTAATTATCTTCAGTTTTTCAACAAAAGTCGTCCTGAGAAAATTTAGATAGACAATAGAAAAACATAAACCAACGTTGCACGTACTGTATGAATGTCAGTAGTGGAATACAATGCAGAATAGAAAAATGTTGTGTTCTAAAGACAACATCTGAATATACTCACTTGCGAGACATTTTGTTCGGACCATTACACACTTTGGTATAAGCTTGCAACAACAACGATGGATTGATAAGAGTTATGCTTAGCACAGTCAAAGACGAGGTGTAGCGTATGATCGGATGGATGTACAGCAAGCAATAATATCGGTGAAAGATATAGTTAGAGGAGGACTGTTTCCATCGGCTACTGTTGTGAATCCAGCTTCTGCTCTGTTCTGTGGTGATTCACACATTGACTTCTGCTATATGAAGAGATCGGATTACTTTTGACTTCATTTTCATGGAAGTTGGAACGCGGAATGGAAAAAAAACAAGAATCTAATCCTAGGGTGCGCCTAGTGACCCACATATGGGTCACGGCAATGTGTTTTTCTCTACTGCCTTTGAATAAATATCTTATAACTAACATGGTAATTAATCAGTGAATATTAGTCTACTAAAAGCAAACAAATATTAAATTGAAGTTTCTAATCTTTATATAAAAATTCACCTGAGAAATATTGCATGATGCACAGATTCTACTTCGCGTGAAGAGCATTTGCAAATTTTATTTTGAAATCTTATCAGGACATAGGAATGAAATGATATCTATATTTACAGTAACACTAGAAACTGTCTATAAACACTACATAAGTTAATCCTGAAAAACTATCATGCTTTCACTATAATGGATAATACTAGATGTGACCCATATATGGGTCACTAGACATAAATGGGTTAACATGTTTGGGAAAGCGAAGTAAAGCTGTTTATTATTATGAAACAATTCAATATATTTCGACTATAAAAAATTCATAGCAATTTTCAAGAGATGTTCAAATAGCACGTGGAAAGAGACTTATGACAGTAGTATTAGGTATGACATCCGGCGCGTCGCTTCGCTCGCACCGGATGTCACACTTTTACGGGTTTTTTCAAAAATTTACGTGGTCTATAAATTTCAAAAAATTTAGGTAGACTCCAAATTTCACGTGGGCGAAAATTTAGGTAATGACAAATTTTCAAAAAATCAAAATTTCAAAAATTTAGGTAGTCTCCAAATTTCGAAAATTTAGGCAGTCGAAAAATATCACGTGGACGAAAATTTAAGTTGTCTCAAAATATCACGCAATCTAAAGAAAATCACGTGGTCGAAAATTTACGTAGAGCAAAAATTTAAGTTGTCTAAGAATTTCACGTAGTCTCAATATACCAGAAGATTGTATTCAAAATATATATTCAAAATATTTCTTTAAAAATGGAAACCTCAGAAATGGAAGAAACCTCAACGGGGACGAAAATGGAAGAAACCTCAAGAATATATCCTTCGTTATCTCAATTAAAAATAACTGAATTGAATAAAGAAAAGCACAAAGATAGAGTTAGGTATATGAAAGATAAGCAATCTCAATTATTATTAAGATTAGAGCATTATAAAAAGTTGAGAAAAAGATGGTCTAAAGTTAAGAATGTAACACAAGGTATTGGCATATTCTTAACAATAAGTTTAGGTGCTTTAACAATTGTTATATCTTCAGGTGTTTTAGTAATTCCAGTAGTTGCTACTGCTTTAACAGGTACAGGTGTTTTTACATCTTCGCTTGTTACAAAACTTAAGACGAAAAGATGTCAGACGCCAAAGCAATAAAAAAATAATTTGTTAAGTAAAATGTTTTTGTTGTATTCCAATGGTACCACAAAATTCAAATATTATATTTTAAAAAAGGATAAAATTAAAGCTGATAATCAAAAAAGAATTAAACAATTAGACGAGTTAATAAAACAAAAAAAATATTATGAAAGAAAATCATCTTCAACATAGAATGATAAAAGCTGGTATTCAATCTGATATGTTTGAAAAAATGCAGCAAACCGAGCAAGTAAAAACTGATTTTGAAAAAACTATGGAACCATTTAAAACTCTTGAAAAAGAACTTACAAATAATGATAAACAAATTAATATAACAGATCCAGAGCACAAAACTATATTAGATGACTATGGATTACTAGAATCAAACTTTAATAAGAAATTGCCAAAATCTATGCAATTTGAACATTCTATTTCATTTATAGATGGAAAAATAATACCTAGATTTTATCTCGGACAAAAAGAAATATTTCCACAACCTTTTCGAGGTTTAATTTTTTCACCAGATAAATCTCCTTTTAGTATAGATAGAAATTTTGTTGATCTTTTAAGAGGAGCAGATTTAAATAATTATGCTGTAGAAGATCTCATAAAATATAAAGCTATGTTAGATAGAGTTGGTGCAGTAAAATCTTTTAGACGTTATAAACAATTACAGAATTTATTATCAACGGGAGTTAAAGTAGGAAAAGGTTTTAAAACAGAAACAACTGTATTTTTACCAGATGATCCACAAGAATTACTAAATAGATTAAATATTTTAATATCTGCAATAAAAGAAGGTCATAATTCTAGTTTGAATGAAATTCATGCTATATTGAAAAGACTGTTAGAAAAGAAGATTCTAAATGAAGAGGATTATAAAAGTATAGCTGAAATATGTTGTTGTTTTTAATTTTTTTATAAAAAAATATTTATTCAAAATTTTAGCTAAAGAATGTGTTCAGCAGATTTAGACAAAATTAATAATCATTTAGAAAATCTGACAGAGATTTTGGGTTCATCAAAATTTAGTACGACGTTAAAAATTATAACAACTACTTCATCAAACACTTGTAATTTAGAACCCATTCTACATTTGGAACAAAATAAATATTATCAAATTGCATTGACTAGTTTCTCCACATTTAACGCTATTCAAAATGTTATAAAAGATGTGAATGATCAATTTAGATATTCTACTGATAAAGGTAAAACATAGAAAATATTAACTTTTCTTCCTGGTTCTTACGAAGTTGAATCAATATCAAATGAAATTAAGAGACATTTAGGTATACCATTTAAAGATAAGAAACAATTGCATTTTGCAGTTGAGCCGGCAGATAATAAATTTTCTCTTACTTTAGACGAAAATCATCAAGTTGATTTTAATCATGATAGATCATTGTCTAAACTATTAGGATTTAATAAACAAACCTATAGTGAAGGTTATCATTTAGGTAAGAAGATTCCAAAAATAACTGAAATAAATTCAATTGTTGTACATTGTGACATTATTGAAGGAGGATATATAAATGGTAAATTGTCAAATTTAATATTCAGTTTTCCAGCTTTTACTGTACCCATTGGTTATAGATTAAATGTATTTCCACAAACATTAATATATTTTCCTATTACAAGAAAAACTATTAACAACATTAACATTAGAATCACTGATGAGAAAGGACAAGAAATAAATTTTGGAGGTGAAGAGATTATGATAGATCTTTGGGTTAGAGAAGTTTAATTTTCTTCTTCTTCTTTAAAAATAAAATAAAAATTTTTTTATTAAAAATGAGTGAACTACCCCCATTAAATAAAAAAAACTCAAATTTAATCATCATCCAAATTTATCTAATAAAGTTTTGTCAGTTATTTGTGGAAGATCAGGTTGTGGAAAAACGTATCTATTGTTTAAAATTCTCACGACTCCAAATTTTTTGGATTATAATAATCTTATAATTTATACAACAACAGCAGAACAACCCATCTATCAATTTTTAAAATATGGATTTGAAAATAATCTTAAAAAACAGCAATTGCTTCATTATTCAAAGAACATGAAAAATCTGAAGATGAAGAAGAAATAAGTTCGTGGTGTGAAGAAGCAGCAAAAAATAATCAGTTACTTGAAACCAATAAAAATAAGCATATAAAGATACAATTAATAGATGATAGTGGTAATATGCAAGATCCTAGTAAACTAGATAAAAGAATGAAACATTGTGTAATTTTTGATGATTGTGTTAATGATAGAAATCAGTCAGTTCAGAGAAATTATTTCACAAGAGGTAGACATACCAACTGTAGTGTTTTTTATTTAACACAAAGTATGTATTCATTAGATGGAAGTGTTACTAGAAAGAATGCAAATATATTTATACTATTTGAAATAAATGCAAGAAACTTTAAAAGTGATATGTTAAGAGATTTATGTGTAAGAAATAAAGATGAATTTAAACAATCGTGTAACAATGCTTGGTCAAAAGATTATGGCTTCATTACAATTAATATTGATAAAAAAATTCATGACAAAGTTATAGAAAATATTTTCGCGCAGTGATCGAATAATTTTTTCTTACAAATTTTTTATTAATAAAAATAAAAATAAAAAGATATGTTGAATGCATACAAGATAGAACATGTACCAGTTTTAAAAGATTATCGTCATCCCCCAAACCCTGTCAATTCGAAGAAAGAAGTTAGATTTCATTATCATCATAAATACGTAGCGCTCGTTACAGATTATAAAACAAAACATGGTGTTAAACCGTGTGTTAAAACAAAAGACTTTCCAATTTGTCTACGAAGTTTCAGAGTATTTTTAGCGTATAATGATTTATGGTGGTTGGTTAAGAAAGAACATTTAACAACACATGAATTAGAAACATTACATCAATTAAATATTCCTGTTTATATGTAAAAATACATTTTTTCTTTTAAAAAATCTGAATCGTGAAATGTCTCTCGGACAGACGTCTAGGATTGATGAATTAATCAAGAAACAAATTGCTGAGTTTGATGCACAAATTAAACATAGTAAACGTAGTAAATGTAGTAAACGTAGTAAACGTATTAAAAAACAGAAACGTAATATTAAACGTAGTATTAAAAAACGGAAACGTGGAACAAAAGAAATACTAGAAACTCCTATTACTGATATTTTTTTGATGATAGAATTAAGGATGAACTTGGTGATGATTTATGTAATATATTTAATCCAAATGAAATTAAATATGAAAATGTATCTTTTATTAATGTAGTAAATGATATGCGGAAACTTTTAGCAAATGGTAAAATTATTAATTTACTTGGAAAAGTTGTTAAAGATCAGGAAAATATAATTCAAAATTTTTACGTAACCTTCTCTAATAAAAAATCATTTGAAACATGGTTTTCCAATCTCGAAGAGAAATCAGATAGTCAGGAATGGATTTTTACAGGTAATGTTAAATATGAAGATTTTGGAATGAAGCTAGTACAAAGATCGCATAGAGGTGCAGGGATTAATATGAAATATAGAATCAAAGAATATTTCGGTGAATATTGTTATATTCCTTCTGAAGATTTCTGTTTTATTAAATGTTATAATGTTCTAAGAGGTTTTACTGAAGAACAAGGAGAACTGATGAAAGAAATGTTTAATAATTTTTTATATGAAGAGAAAGCCACATCTAGAACAGGAGTAATGTCAAACTGGAAATTTTCTCAATTCAATAAATATTTTGGAGAATGTGTTCAATATTATAGTCCTGCCAATCGTCATTTAAATCCTAGAGGAATTGAAACGTTTCATAATTATGTTTATTACAATTATTTTCACGAAGGTTTAACAATTGGTCACTATAGTTTAATTAATAAATCTCATAAATTAAAAGCTATTAGAAAAATTGAAAATAATTTCCAACCAATATATAAAACAGTTACTGATGAAAATCTAACAACGCGTCCATATAAAATCATAACAAAGAAAAATATTGACTATAGTTCGACATATATTTGGGATCTCGAAACTTTTTCTGATCCTAACAGTTCAACAGCTCATCATATTCCTTATGCTGTAGGAGCTATTAATTTCAATAAATTTATATGTTGCTTACCGAAACAAAGATTGAAAGAATTAGAAACACGCTTGTTAAGTGATATGATTAAAATTAAACGATCAAAAGATGAAGATGAAATTAAAAAACTTAAAAAACAAACTAATGAGTATAATAATTTAGCTGAATTAGAATTTAATAAACTTCAAAATTGTGTGAAAATATTTACGAGAACTGAGGATGATGAATGTCCAATCGGGGGAGACCCAGAGGACGCATGTCCGATCCACCAATTTTTTGAAACTCTTGGAAAATTTAATTATTCGAAAGTAAATTTAATAGCTCACAATTCATCAGGTTTTGATTCCTATTTTCCGATAAAAGCTAATTTTAAATTATCTAAACCGCCTCTTAAAACTTCAAGAGGAATATTAACTGCTTCATTACAAAATCCTTATACAACTGAATGTGTTAGTAAATACACGTATATTCAAAAATCTTTCAGATTTAAAAACAATATGAAAAAAAATTCACCTTCAGGTAAATTAGCACTTCAAACTATTATAATGAAATGTAGTCATCAACATGTAAAAACAAGTCTTTCTAAATGGTGTGAGAATTTTAAAATTCCTACGAATGTGTGTAAATTAAATTATGAAATTGGAGACATAACACATGAAAATTATAAAGAAAAAGAAGATGAATGGAGACCATGTTTAGTTAACGATATTCTTTCTTTAGCTTTTTGTATCTACAAATATAATAATGTTATGCGAGATTAAGTTGGTGAAGATATAACTACTAATGTAACATACTCAGCTTTAACATTTAACGGTTGGATGAAAAGCGTACAAAATGACAATATAAATATTCATTCTCATATAGATTTATGGGCTAGAAATTATATTAGAAAATCTGTTAAAGGTGGAAGAGTTTCAGCAAATATAAGAAAATACATATCTCCATTTTGTAACATCTTGTTACCAATATTAAAACAGTATTTACCTGGTCGCTACGCTGGGGGGGGGGGACTTTGTCCCCTGGAAGTAATTTAATAGATTTATTGAAACAGTATCGAGATTTAGGAGATAAAACTGAAATTTGTAAGAAAATTTCAAATCAACTACTTGAACAAAAAATTGAATTTCTAATGGCTTTTGATGCAACATTTTTATATCCATCAGCTATGTATGATGAAAATTCAGAATACCCTAAAGCCGAATCCGCAAGAAAATTTAGACAAGAAGAAGAACGAGAAATAGTATCTAAATTTAATACTCAAACATTTAGACCTAGAACTGGAATATTTACAGTTGTGTTTCAATATCCCAATGATATGTTTTTTCAACCAGCTCCTATAAAAGATAAAGTTAAAAATCAAAATAATAATTCTCATGCAAAAGTAATCAGGTTTAGAAATGGTATATGTTATGATGTATTAACTTCTGTAGACATACAAGAAATTGTTAGATGTGGTGGAAAAATCTTACATATTACTGATGGTATAATTTATGAAAAAAATTATCAAGTTTCACCATTTCGAAAATTTATTGAAAAACTTTTCAGTTTGAGAAAAAAATGTAAAACAGAAGGAAACACTGTAGGCGATGAGTTAATGAAATTATTGATGAATTCGCTATATGGCAAAAGTGTGCAAAAAGATATAACCACTAAATATCATTTACGGAATGAGAATACATTAAGAAAAAATTTCACTCAAGAAGTAAAAGATTATGAAAAATTAAATGATGAACAATATTTAGCGAAAGTAGAAATGCAAGATGATGAATTTCTTAAAGCTAATATTGTAAAAGATGGGAAGACGTCATTCATGCCATCACACTTAGGTTCTTTTATCCTTTCTCACTCTAGAAGAATCATGAATAACTTTATTTTAGAAATTAATGGTTTCAACGAAAAATACATTCATTATACAGATTCAGTAACAGCTGACAGGCCTGTAATATTGAGAAAGAATAATTCATTATTTATTTCTAGAATAGATAGTATTGTAAACAAACATAAAATTATTCCGTTTGAAATTAATGGTGACATGAAAGAAATTTCATTTGTTGATAGTTTAGAAATTTATACTCATAATGGATGGAGTAAAGTAAAAAAAGTTATTAGACATTCCACAAATAAAAGTATTTATCGAATAAGAACAAAAATGGGAATAGTAGATGTTACTGAAGATCATTCATTGTTAGATGAAATAGGTAATGAAATAAAGCCACAAGAATTAAATATAGGAACAAATTTACTACATAATAAATTATTTTTACACGACAATACAATCACATTGAAACAAATTGTAAGTGATATTTATGTTAATGATTCACCTAATTTAAGATGTAAGCAAGCATTTATAGAAGGGTTCTTTTTAGGAGATGGCTCTGCTGGAATCTATAATTATGAATCAGGAGTCAGATATTGTTGTACTTTAAATAACCAAGATCTTAATCTCTTAATTAAATTAAAAACATACAGTATATTGATGAAGTCTATATTAATGATTGTAAAATATATAATACAATGAGATCATCTAGTGTATACAAACTTAATTTTCAAAATCCAAAACAATATGCTATATACTTTACTGAAAATTATTATAATCAGTTTAGAGAAAAACGTGTTCCTTGGTATGTTCTAAATGCTGAATATAATATTAGATATTGGTTCTTTGTTGGATTTTATGCAGCAGATGGGGACAAGAAATCTTTTTTTACAAGGAAATATGCAACTATTCGTTTTACACAGAAGAACAAAGAAACCTTTAGTGGTTTATACAATTTGGCATCATCTCTAGGTATGAATTTGCTAGTAAGCGAAAGAAGAGATAAACCATTATGCTTTAGTGCGTGTCAAGTTAAAAATAATATTATCAAAGATGTCACCACAGTAAGATATTTAGATGATAAAACACAATATGTTCATGATATTGAAACAGAAGATGGCGCATTTAATTGTGGTTTTTCATTAATTGTAAAAAACACTGATTCAATATACATTTCAAATGAACTCTTCAATAAATTAGATACTGCTGGATATGTTGGGGGAGAATTGTGTCAAGGAAAAAATGATTATGGAAATGGTAGAACTGTTTTTGCAATATTTATTGCTCCTAAAATAAAATATTGTATTACTGTAGATGAACAAGGGAGTCTTAGAGAAAAGAAAACATTCAAAGGATATTCACAAGATAAAGTAAAAGTAGAAGATTTTCTAAAATCATATTCGGGTAAAACATTATCGACTACAGTTAATAAACCATGGAAATGATGAAAATGCACCTGATGAAAATGAAATTATGTTACCTTATAACGGAGAAGATATTCAAGCTGAAATATTTCAAACAATCGTCTGTGAGAGTAATTTAAGTGATGATGATGACACGTGGGAATAATAATTTTTTTATTACATCTAAAAACTTATTACATATGAAAATTTGTTTACATCTAAAAATTTATGTCTAAAAAATTTACTTTTATTTTCATGAGAAAGTAATTTTTTTATTTTTATTTCCATGACATGTATATGTTTCATTGTTAAAAAAATGATGTTACCAAATGTTGGTGGAGGTGCATATATCCCGAATAATAGTGAATCAGAAATAGAAATAGAAAATTATATCATGAAAACTGGAGACGTTTTATCTGATCCATTGCATCTTTCTGTTCTTCCGCAACAAAATACAGAGTTAACAAATAAACAATATGTTGACACACAAATCAATGACTTAAAAGAAAAATATATAAACGATGTTTTGGTTCCACTGATGAATGAATTAAAGTTGCTTAAACTTAATGACAAATCATTAAACGAAAAATTATTAAAACTTGATAAAAAGGATAGAGAGCTAGAAGCAGATATAGCAAAACTTTATAAAAAGATTTCAGAACAATCAAAAATTTTAATATTACTTTCTATAAAGTTAAAATCTGCAGTCATTAAAAATAAACATCAGATACAACTATTGAAAGAACAATTAGAAGATGAAATAGAAAAACTTACTAAAATAATTTTCAAGAATTTAAATAAGTTACTAGCTACATTCCAAAAAAGTGTTGATGAATTAAGTTCTAAATTACTCAACAAATGAAAAAGATGAATAGAATAATAAATGAAGTAAACTCACTTAATCAAAAAGTTGATAAAATGAAAACTCTTAAAATCAATTTAGAAAATGAATTAAAGAAAAATTTACAAGAAAACTCTAAAGAAAATAAAAAACAGTTAGATGCTGTTAAAAATCAGTTAGATGTTCTTAAAGTTCAATTGAATGCTGTTAAAACGGCGTTGAAGATTAATCAGCAGAAAATGCAAGTTAATAGAAAAGAAATTAAAATACATCACACGCTGCTTGACGCAGAAGATAAAGTGCAACAGAAAATTTATAAAAATATCACGAAGTTGTTGTCCATTCACACGTAAATCTTGATGACGCGCGTAAATCCTGACGTAAATACTTTTCCCAAAAGTCAAATTTAATCCTAAAAAATGCCTATAATTTATAAACACAATCTTAAACATTTTGCTTCAAATCAAAAAATAGCACATGAACCATCTATGAAATCTGTTTCCCATTATAACAATGTAGAAACAGTTCAAAAAGAAGGAGCTGGCATCTTTTCTGGCATAGGAAGTATCGTTAACTTAATTAAAAATAATAAAGATTTGATTACATCTGCTGCTAAAGGAGCAGCTGCTATAGGTAGTACGGCTAGTGCCATATCAAATGCTGTTAAGTCTCAAAACGAATTATAAAAACTAGAAACTATTCGTAAACTTAAGAATGACTCTGAAGAACTAAAAAAAACTTTCAGAGGAAACAAAAACAAAATTGCTAACATAGCTGTTGATAGTAAACATAATGAAAAAACAGGCGTAGCCATAGAACCTACGGTTCGTTCAATTGAAGAAATAAGAGTTAATGGTGTGAACAGCGGAGCTGGTTTAGCAAAATTCTAAAATTATATTTTAGTAAATTTTTTTTGTAAAATTTTTTCTGTGTGTGAGAGAAAGCAAAAAAGTCAAATTTTTTTTTAGAAATGTCTTCTCTTATCGAAAGCAAATTTAGATTAGACGATCCTCCGTTCGTCAGTTACAATCAAATATAGAATGACTATATATGAGTTGCTATGAATCCTGGATCTTCAGGAAGAGTGAATATTCTTTATATAGTGATGCCAATTTTACAACACCATTACCAGAAACCGATAATATTGCATTAGAGAATAAATTTTTCCAAGATTATTTACACAAATGAGTTTAGATGTTGCAACTCAAAATATAGAAACAATAAGTGATTCTCCATGTGTAATTGATACAATGCTTAGATTTGTAACAATTGGCGAAGATAATAGAAAGTATGAAATCGAAGGTTGGTTTCCTGATACTAATGATGGTATAATTGTTGATGATTTAACTCACGCTGGAACAGATGCCGCAGGAATTGCGAAAGATGTAGAAAATATTGCAAATCATTTAAATAAAACAAATAATAGTGCATATAAAGAAAGACGTGATAACAAGAAAAGTAAACAGACAGTAAATTGGTCATTGTCTCCATTATTCGGATATTTAGATTATGATAAAATATCATATCAATTAAAATTTAAATTAATAATTCATTGGACAGCAAATAATGAATTAATCTTTTTTGGTAAGACTGGAAAAAAGCATATTTAAAAATTGATAGACTTGAATGGTGGATAAAACATATTACTCCTAGTTTAGAGGTCGAACTAGCTATTGCAAAAAGATTAAATACGAACAAACCAATTCCAGCAAATTTTCTAACGCGTACTGCTAGTTCTGTAACTTTTTCCGAACAAAGATTTAACTGGCATTTTTCTAGAACTTCGAATACTCCAGGATATTTATTACTAACATTTCAAAGAAATGATTCTCCAAATTTTGATAAGAACAACAATCTTTTTCATATTAATATAATTCGAAGTTTACAAGTTTCATTAAATTAAACCCGATATCCAATTGATCCATTAAGATTCGATGATACCAATAATCAATTTATAGAAGGATATGATGCTTATCGAAATCTTTGTATAGAATTTGGAGTTGAACCACAATTAACTCCTGGAGATTGCAGACATTTATATCCTGTTTTCTGTTTCGATTTAAGTGCACAATCTGAAGATATTATCAAGACTGGTTGTGATGTAACAATTAATATTGAAAAGAAAGATTCCGCAACTTCATTAATGGCTTATGGTTTGCTGCTTGAAGATGTAAAATATTCAATTGAAATTTTAAATGGAAAGATGGCTAGGATTGGTTACTAACCTGAGGACCTTTGGTCCGATCGGCTAAAGCCTCTGAACAAGGTTCTATTGGTTAAAACCCAAGACTTCGTCGATAGGTTAATTAAAAATTTTTAGTAGCTTAAAACTTTTCGTAACTTAAAATTTTTTTATTAAAAATGTAGCAAGCGAAAAGTAATAGTAATAATAATAATAAAACTGTTGAATTAAAATTACGTAACATTGTTGACAAAAATACACCTAAAACTATTACTATTGACGAAAAGAAATATTACATATGTAAACCAATGATAGAGAATATTGAATTACAAGAAGAAAAGAATGGTGGAATACTCCCATTAATTCCACTAATAATAGGTGGCATAGCAGCTGCAAGAAGTGTTGCAGGTGGGACAGCTGGTATTGTCCATAATGAAAATTGGTATTGGAAAATAAAATGGATATGCTGCAGGAAGTGTTGCAGGTGGGACAGCTGGTATTGTCCATAATGAAAATTGGTATTGGAAAATAAAATGGATATGCTGCAGGAAGTGTTGCAGGTGGGACAGCTGGTATTGTCCATAATAAAAATTGGTATTGGAAAATAAAAATGGAAAAATGGTATTGTCCAGTAAATAAAAATAAATCAGAGAAGGCAGCATTAGAAGAACAAAAACGTCATAACAGAGAGCTAGAGAAAGTTGCTAGGGGAGAAGGAATAGTAGATAATTTTATTAGTAAATTAAATTTAGTTGATGAAGGAAAACGAGTTCTCAAAAACATTCTACACAATATTGATGATTTAATTGAAATCAAAGAAATAAAATATGGTTCTGGAATATATCTAAGTCCTAGTATGATTCGGTAATAACCTCAGGACCTTTGGTCTGATCGGTAAAGCCTCTAAACAAGGTTTGATTAGGTAAAACATTTATTTTATTTTATCTTTAAAAATGTATTCTACAAATTCCGAAAATTTAATTAAATTAAAAATTTCTAATTTAGATTTATTGAATTATCTCTTAAAATTACATAAAACCTCAAATTGTCAGCAAAGCGGAGGTGACATACAAAAAACATTAGAAAAGTTTCCTGGATTTATTTGGAGTAAATATTCAAAAGAAAAACATCTTCCTGGTCATTCATGTACCGGTCCAGGAACTCGATTAGATATAAGACTAGATGAGAATAATAATCCAAATCCAGGTAAAGAACCAATAAACAGAGTAGATGCAACAGCTTACAGACATGATTTAGCATACAGAGAACATGATGATATGACTTCTAGACATGTAGCTGATAAGAAAATGATTCAGGAATTAGATAGTATTCAAAATCCTTCCTTTAGAGAAAGAATTGAAAGAATGTTTGTTAAGAAAGCTTTACAAGCAAAAATGCTTTTTGGCCAGGGTTTAGACAAAACTCATAACTCTGAGACATAAGCGTACGAAATCCATAAGGAATATAGAAGGCCTAAATATCTATTGAAAGTAAAAGTATTTAATAAAGATGATATTTGGAGTGCTGATCTTATTCATATGCCGAATGATTCTGATTATAAATACGCATTGACCGTTGTAGATTTATATACACGATACGCTTGGGCAAAGCCTTCAAAAAACAAAAGTGGTCTGTCAGTTAAATATGCGTTTCAAGAAATCTTTAAAGAAAGGAATAGAACACCAAAGAAATTGTTTGTTGATAAAGGATCGGAGTTTTATAACAAAAATGTTCAGCTACTATTTGAAACTGTTTATTCAAATGAAAATACTGGAAAGGCTGTGGTAATAGAGCGATTAAATTTGACGTTAAAAAATAAATTATTCAAGATATTTACAGAACAAGGAAATCAGAAATGGTTAAAAATATTACCAGGAATTGTAGATCAGTACAATAATAAAGTTCATTCAGGTATTGAAGAAACTCCAAAGAATGCTTCTTACGATCCTGATTTAATACGAAAGAAAATATTCAAAAATAATTATTCGAATGAGAGTAATCCGAATTTACAGAAACATAAGTCGAAATTTAAAATTGGAGATAGAGTAAGGATATTTAAGTATAAGAATAAATTTGAAAAAGGCTTTGTTGGCTATTGGACTAAAGAAATATTTGAAGTTTGCAAAATAAATCAAACTTATCCGATTACTTACGAAATCAGAGATTTAGATGATCAGGAAATCACTGGCAGATTTTATCAAAACGAATTACAAATAACCGAGCTTTAGCCTTCAGGTGGCGCTTTAGCTAGCTTCGTTTGAACTATAATTACAAGTATCCTTTAGCTAGCCATTTGAACTACACGTTTTTCGGGAAATAATAGTTTTCTACATTATCAGTATTCTTTCTCCCCGCAGACCAATGTGCCCCTTTTTGTTCTGATGTGTGAAGATTTGTTATGAAGTTTACTTGAGGTACATTTCTGATCAATTGTAACTCGTCTCTCATTAGGATATGAAAATTTTTTATTCCTAATTGATTAGCAATTTTCTTTAGGTCGAACTTTGTAGTTGTTTGTTTACCGTATTTTTTTAGGAACTCAGTAAGACCAAAAGCTGTGGGAGATAACTCAGTCAGATTTTCACCATTCATTTTAAATGAAATAAAATTCTATTAACTGTCAACAATTTGTTAAATGTGAAACAGTTTATATGTATCATGAAATCCCTATGACAACGTTGACGAGACAATTGTAACTTTCTAAAACAATAGAGTTCAAGTAACCAATGAATCGCTGCCAATTTCTGAGCCAAAGCGGCTAACAAAATGGTTTTGGTTCTGGATCCGGACGCAAAACTGGCAGCACATTTGGCAAGTGGGGATAAGAGAAAGACATAAGCGCGGGTAACAGCGGTTTGATCTGTAATGCAATGGTTCATGAATTCGGGAAGTAACTGCATTGTTTTCATGAATGCGGGTATCAGCTGTTCCCTATAATTAAGTGTTCATCAAAGTGCAAAGCAGTAACAATAACAGACATTCCAATTCCTTGTGTTACATTCTTAACTTTACTCCATATCTTTCTTAATTTTTTATAATGCTCTAATCTTAATAATAATTGAGATTGCTTATCTTTCATATACCTAACTCTATCTTTGTGCTTTTCTTTATTCAATTCAGTTATTTTTAATTGAGATAACGAAGGATATAATCTTGAGGTTTCTTCCATTTTCGTCCCCGTTGAGGTTTCTTCCATTTCTGAGGTTTCCATTTTTAAAGAAATATTTTGAATAAATATCTTGAATACAATCTTCTGGTATATTGAGACTACGTGAAATTCTTAGTCAACCTAAATTTTCGTCCACGTGATATTTTTTGACTGCCTAAATTTTCGAAATTTGGAGACTACCTAAATTTTTGAAATTTTGATTTTTTGAAAATTTGTCACTACCTAAATTTTCGCCCACGTGAAATTTGGAGTCTACCTAAATTTTTTGAAATTTATAGACCACGTAAATTTTTGAAAAAACCCGTAAAAGTGTGACATCCGGTGCGAGCGAAGCGACGCGCCGGATGTCATACCTAATACTACTTATGACATGGAGACGTATAGCATGCAAATATTAAATAAGGTCAAGAATATGTAGGAAAATAAGCAGAGTCTCTCCTCACAATTCGGAGAAAAGGTGAGCTAAAATACCGAAATTAAAAGAGCAATCTCGGGCGCGTCCCACACGCAACGGGTTCAGCTCTGAGTCATATAGACTTATAGTAAAATGCTATATTATGTCATTTAAACCGATCTTTTTGGGTAGCATGTAATGTGCCGCCACTAAATTGTCAAGAGTTAATCTCAAATATCAGAATATGTAGGATGGTCATCGAGAAACGACTCCGAATTTCACGCACGCAACGATGAAATCGTCCTTCTCTAGGTTTCTTGAATGGAGTTGCAGTTGAAATTTCAAAAAAATTACTAATTCAAAACTAAAATTCACTTCTAAATTCAACTAAATTCAAACTAAATTTATTACTAAATCAAGCTTATGACTAAGAATTTACTTATTTAATTGATCGAAAAGGTAGAAGTTATCAAAATTTAAATTCATTAAAAATGATATTCTTGTCTTTCTACTAAATGAGGTGAATCAAACAGTGAACAGTCTACGCTTGCAATACCAATAGATACTGTGTAAGATAATGAAAGCGCAAATGAGCAAAGACGTCGGCCATTTATATCTGCAATCTGAATGAAGTTATTGCATAATTTGTCGGAGAATGAATCAAATACTTCGACATTAATTAAGATCTTTCTATTCTCAATACGGCGAATTTATCTGGTGTTCCGCAGCAACTTTCAAAAGATTTGTTTTGATGAAAATGCATCAGATAGGAAAATGCATCTGTCTAGAATAAGTCTACATAGTTTAAACAATACTTTATCTCAAATAAATTTCCAGAATCATGTCTTCCAGCCTGTATGAATTTTGGAAGCATTGTGTATTTCTTAACCTATCTATTGTAAAAGTTTTCCAGATCTGGAATAATTTCACTACATGGGATAGTTAATATAACACGTGGTGCTTAGAGGTGCAATGAATGAGTAATGGATTTCATTGCAACCTAGTACCCGAACATTTGACAGCAGATTGTGCATAGTTGCTTGATAAAGCTAACTGCACACGATAAATTTTGATTGACGTTGTACAGGTACAGCAACACTCCCGCTCGGTCTTTGGACACTCACTGAAATGAAAAGTTGATGGCAAGTTTGGCGAGCTCATTCTCCAGACTCTTATACATCAGCTAGCGGTCATCAATGTAAACTCAAAAGATTTGTAAACTGTGATGGAGAGATTTCTCAATTGACGTCGCAAGTCACTAGAATTACTTTACAAGTGAAGAAGTGAATCACTTTTTAAGTCAAGTTTGCACGGCGCAGACAAAACATTTCAAACATCAGTACATGTCAGTGATCAAATAGCTCATCTCATAACTTTTATCGCTGGAAAATCTTTTATTACACTGGAGCTTAGAATTTGTTGACCGCTTAAAGCTTTCTTGTGGGGCGGGATGTAGATATGTATATACGCATAAACATATGTATCAATGCTGTGAATGCAATCAATGGGTAATTATTTTGATTATCTGTTTTCAATTTGATTATAATAATATCTGTATTTATGAAAATACATAGCCCAATTTGAGGGCAAACGTGATAGATATGGTACAGTACATGTACATAGGATTAGTCAAGGCTGTCGTGACACGGACGATAATAGAAAAAGAATATTCATTGTTATTACCAAATATAGAACTCATGAAATAGTCTGTCGATTACAATTTTGAATTTCTGCACTGAAAAGGTATATATTTGATCATCAGCTAACATATTCCAGTATTTAATAATATGTACAGTGAAGAAATTTTGTCTGTATTGCGGTTACACAACTTAAGGTAGAGGCGAAGATGATTTTCTCGAGTTCTTGGCTCAATGGAAATTTGGAAGAAGTCTTGTAGATCAATATCAACCAGACTGTGGAGAATTTCATACAAAAATATGAGATGATAACAAAGTCTGCGCGCTTCAAGTGACAGTAGATTAAGAGAGAATGTAGTTGTTGTCCGTATGACAAGTGGCGACAACGAAGGATAAATTTTGTCGTTCTATTTTGAACACTCTCCATAAGTCTAATGTTTTCTTTTTAATGGGTTCCATAAAATATTACCGTATTCTAATGTACTTCGAACATTGGTCTTATAAAGATGTATCATCGCTTTTGAATCGATGTAGTGGAATGTACGTCGCATTAATCCCAGTTGTTTGCGTGCACGGCTCACAATGGTAGCAATGTGATAATCTGTCCTCTGAACTCCTGTTCTGCGAACTCCATTTGGTTTTTTCTTCGTGTAATCGCTGCACCACCTGGACCTTGTACGGATGCCATCCATAGTCATGGAGGATGCGCTGGATAGTGCGGTGACTCACTTGAAGGGCATTAGATGCATGCACGACGGGTAGATGTGTTTGGGTCTTCCTCGAAGTGCTGCACAGCTGGTTCCACATTCTGCTCCGTTCATTCAGAAGATGACCGGTCCCGCTTGACAGTCACCACACTACCACTGGTCAACAGGTTTGTGTGCCACTGCTTTATGGTGCGGGCATCCGGTGCTCTCGCGTTCTTGCCATACTCTGAATGATAAAGCCCTTGTACCTCCACTGGACTCTTGAGCCATTCGTACCAAGCCGCGCATTTTGCTCGTTCTGCAACCGAATAATCATCCATTCTTCTATGTACGATTCTTTTCAGATAGTGATTTAATCGTCGAATGGTATTTTGTATGACATAGAAGTAACTGATCAATATTCACTTCAAGACTGCGCACAATTCGTTGTGCAGAATACGATTCATGTTAAGTTAATTAACTTGATCTAGATTTTCGAAGTAGTAAGCAAGTGACAAACACTCGACCGGCGCCCCCCCCTCTGGAACGACAGAGTGTCGTGGTGTGCCGGCCAGGTGGGTCCACGTTCACAAACTGTTCGCTGACGTCCCCCCCCTCTGGAACGATAGAGTGTCGTGGTGGACTTGGGCGACCGCCAGGATTAGTCTTGAGGCTATAGTGTGTGATGTTTTTCGTGCTGAATGTTGGGTTGTAAAATGGGCTGTTTCGAGTGGAAGGAGTGGTCGGATGAGAAAACGGAGGCCGGATTCGGATTCAGCGTGAAATTCTGCATCGGTATGGTGAATTTGAACGCCATCGGAGAGAAAAAATTTTCGCTGACGTCCCCCCCCCCTCTGGACAGCTCGCTTCGATTTTGGCTTCCAGTGGACGGATTTTGTCGTGCCATAGCTCGTTTGAAAGCTAAGAGTGAGACAAATTCACTGAAAGAATCGGCTTGTTCCTATCTGTCTTCGTTTAGATGTGAGACGCCAATTAAGATTTTGGGACATTGGCGAAAAACGACAGAGTTAGAATTTGGGACGTTTTGGGCTGTAGCTTCAAAACGAAGCATCGGATTGGAAAACGGATTTCAGATTTGGAATCAGCGTGAAATTCTCTATCTGTATGGTGAGTTTCAAGGCAATCGGCGAGAAAAAATTTTCAACATTTTTCGAAAAAACGACAGAGTTAGAATTTGGGACGTTTTGGTGTGTAGCGCCCAAACGAACCATCGGATGAGAAAACGGAGGCCAGATTCGGATTCAGCGTGAAATTCTGCATCGGTATGGTGAATTTGAACGCCATCGAAGAGAAAAAATTTTCGCTGACGACCCCCCCCCCTCTGGACAGCTCGCTTCGATTTTGGCTTCCAGTGGACGAATTTTGTCGTGCCATAGCTCATTTGAAAGCTAAGAGTGAGACAAGTTCACTGAACGAATCGGCTTGTTCCTATCTGTCTTCGTTTAGATGTGAGACGCCATTTAAGATTTTGGGGCATTGGCGAAAAACGACAGAGTTAGAATTTGGGACGTTTTGGGCTGTAGCTTCAAAACGAAGCATCGGATTGGAAAACGGATTTCAGATTTGGAATCAGCGTGAAATTCTCTATCTGTATGGTGAGTTTCAAGGCAATCGGCGAGAAAAAAATTTTCAACATTTTTCGAAAAAACGACAGAGTTAGAATTTGGGACGTTTTGGTGTGTAGCGCCCAAACGAACCATCGGATGGGAAAACGGAGGCCGGATTCGGATTCAGCGTGAAATTCTGCATCGGTATGGTGAATTTGAACGCAATCGGAGAGAAAAAATTTTCGCTGACGTCCCCCCCCCTGGACAGCTCGCTTCGATTTTGGCTTCCAGTGGACGGATTTTGTCGTGCCATAGCTCGTTTGAAAGCTAAGAGTGAGACAAGTTCACTGAAAGAATCGGCTTGTTCCTATCTGTCTTCGTTTAGATGTGAGACGCCATTTAAGATTTTGGGACATTGGCGAAAAACGACAGAGTTAGAATTTGGGACGTTTTGGGCTGTAGCTTCAAAACGAAGCATCGGATTGGAAAACGGATTTCAGATTTGGAATCAGCGTGAAATTCTCTATCTGAATGGTGAGTTTCAAGGCAATCGGAGAGAAAAATTTTGCTGACGTCCCCCCCCCTCTGGACAGCTCGCTTCGATTTTGGCTTCCAGTGGACGGATTTTGTCGTGCCATAGCTCGTTTGAAAGCTAAGAGTGAGACAAGTTCACTGAAAGAATCGGCTTGTTCCTATCTGTCTTCGTTTAGATGTGAGACGCCATTTAAGATTTTGGGACATTGGCGAAAAACGACAGAGTTAGAATTTGGGACGTTTTGGGCTGTAGCTTCAAAACGAAGCATCGGATTAGAAAACGGATTTCAGATTTGGAATCAGCGTGAAATTCTCTATCTGTATGGTGAGTTTCAAGGCAATCGGCGAGAAAAAATTTTCAACATTTTTCGAAAAAACGACAGAGTTAGAATTTGGGACGTTTTGGTGTGTAGCGCCCAAACGAACCATCGGATGAGAAAACGGAGGCCAGATTCGGATTCAGCGTGAAATTCTGCATCGGTATGGTGAATTTGAACGCCATCGAAGAGAAAAAATTTTCGCTGACGACCCCCCCCCTCTGGACAGCTCGCTTCGATTTTGGCTTCCAGTGGACGGATTTTGTCGTGCCATAGCTCGTTTGAAAGCTAAGAGTGAGACAAGTTCACTGAAAGAATCGGCTTGTTCCTATCTGTCTTCGTTTAGATGTGAGACGCCATTTAAGATTTTGGGGCATTGGCGAAAAACGACAGAGTTAGAATTTGGGACGTTTTGGGCTGTAGCTTCAAAACGAAGCATCGGATTGGAAAACGGATTTCAGATTTGGAATCAGCGTGAAATTCTCTATCTGTATGGTGAGTTTCAAGGCAATCGGCGAGAAAAAAATTTTCAACATTTTTCGAAAAAACGACAGAGTTAGAATTTGGGACGTTTTGGTGTGTAGCGCCCAAACGAACCATCGGATGGGAAAACGGAGGCCGGATTCGGATTCAGCGTGAAATTCTGCATCGGTATGGTGAATTTGAACGCAATCGGAGAGAAAAAATTTTCGCTGACGTCCCCCCCCCTGGACAGCTCGCTTCGATTTTGGCTTCCAGTGGACGGATTTTGTCGTGCCATAGCTCGTTTGAAAGCTAAGAGTGAGACAAGTTCACTGAAAGAATCGGCTTGTTCCTATCTGTCTTCGTTTAGATGTGAGACGCCATTTAAGATTTTGGGACATTGGCGAAAAACGACAGAGTTAGAATTTGGGACGTTTTGGGCTGTAGCTTCAAAACGAAGCATCGGATTGGAAAACGGATTTCAGATTTGGAATCAGCGTGAAATTCTCTATCTGAATGGTGAGTTTCAAGGCAATCGGAGAGAAAAATTTTGCTGACGTCCCCCCCCCTCTGGACAGCTCGCTTCGATTTTGGCTTCCAGTGGACGGATTTTGTCGTGCCATAGCTCGTTTGAAAGCTAAGAGTGAGACAAGTTCACTGAAAGAATCGGCTTGTTCCTATCTGTCTTCGTTTAGATGTGAGACGCCATTTAAGATTTTGGGACATTGGCGAAAAACGACAGAGTTAGAATTTGGGACGTTTTGGGCTGTAGCTTCAAAACGAAGCATCGGATTGGAAAACGGATTTCAGATTTGGAATCAGCGTGAAATTCTCTATCTGTATGGTGAGTTTCAAGGCAATCGGCGAGAAAAAATTTTCAACATTTTTCGAAAAAACGACGGAGTTAGAATTTAAGACGTTTTGGTGTGTAGCACCAAAACGAACCATCGGATGAGAAAACGGAGGCCAGATTCGGATTCAGCGTGAAATTCTGCATCGGTATGGTGAATTTGAACGCTATCGGAGAGAAAAAATTTTCGCTGACGTCCCCCCCCTCTGGACAGCTCGCTTCGATTTTGGCTTCCAGTGGACGAATTTTGTCGTGCCATAGCTCGTTTGAAAGCTAAGAGTGAGACAAATTCACTGAAAGAATCGGCTTGTTCATATCTGTCTTCGTTTAGATGTGAGACGCCATTTAAGATTTTGGGGCATTGGCGAAAAACGACAGAGTTAGAATTTGGGACGTTTTGGGCTGTAGCTTCAAAACGAAGCATCGGATTGGAAAACCGATTTCAGATTTGGAATCAGCGTGAAATTCTCTATCTGTATGGTGAGTTTCAAGGCAATCGGCGAGAAAAAATTTTCAACATTTTTCGAAAAAACGACAGAGTTAGAATTTGGGACGTTTTGGGCTGTAGCTTCAAAACGAAGCATCGGATTGGAAAACGGATTTCAGATTTGGAATCAGCGTGAAATTCTCTATCTGTATGGTGAGTTTCAAGGCAATCGGCGAGAAAAAATTTTCAACATTTTTCGAAAAAACGACAGAGTTAGAATTTGGGACGTTTTGGTGTGTAGCGCCCAAACGAACCATCGGATGAGAAAACGGAGGCCGGATTCGGATTCAGCGTGAAATTCTGCATCGGTATGGTGAATTTGAACGCCATCGGAGAGAAAAAATTTTCGCTGACGTCCCCCCCTCTGGACAGCTCGCTTCGATTTTGGCTTCCAGTGGACAGATTTTGTCGTGCCATAGCTCGTTTGAAAGCTAAGAGTGAGACAAATTCACTGAAAGAATCGGCTTGTTCCTATCTGTCTTCGTTTAGATGTGAGACGCCATTTAAGATTTTCGGACATTGGCGAAAAACGACAGAGTTAGAATTTGGGACGTTTTGGGCTGTAGCTTCAAAACGAAGCATCGGATTGGAAAACGGATTTCAGATTTGGAATCAACTTGATGTTATTGTCCAATGAGGATCATCATCCAATGAGAATCAAGCATTTCTTTATAAATAGCGAGCCTTCCACAGTGAGAATCATTCCATCGTTCAATCATACGAGTGACGGACGCACATTTTCTCTCTCTCTATTCTATTATCCAACTAAAATGGTAAGTCGCTACTTCCCTCCCTCTCCTCCCTTGAACGTAAACTTAATACAATCTTTTTTCATTTTCAGGCATCTACTCCATCTGCTGCACTAGTAGGACAAAATGGCGGTCAAACGTTACAAGGTTCGCTACGGTCAGATCATCTACAACTGAGGCCAGTGGAAGAAACAACCAAGGTACATAATCCTACACCGCTACAGCGTAAATTTAAACAAGTCTTGCGTTATGACGATCATAGCGTAGTACTCCAAACGGAAATGCTCCCTTACACGGATGTCAAGATAATGCGCAATCAGTATGGGGACTACATACTGATCCCCGTGAGTCCGTACATTCGCCACCAACTTGATATTATTGAGGAGTATGTGACATTAAATATGGACATTCCTACTCCTCTTGCTCAAGAGTGGAGGGCGAGAGATGGCAAGGATACTCCCTATAGAAAGATTTGGGATGGTAATCACATTTGCCTACCGGTATCACATTGGTGTACTTACTATAAGAAGGATGGAGATCAATCAATACCCATCAGATGTGATGAGCTCGGAGAAGGTACTTGGGATATCCTTTTCAAAGTGAATGGGCTATATTATGGTCGACACAAGGATAATAAAATAGCCTCTCTCTCCATGCATATGGAATCCATCCTATATATTCCAAAACCACCCAACGTGGACGACATAATTGATCAAATCCTTAACAGCAGTGGTACGAAGCGCAAGTCGGAGAAGAATGCTGCATCAAAACGCAAATCAAAGAGGGAGAATTACTAGTCCTTTCCTAACTCTACCCTATGACAATTCGCTTATGTGCTTTGAGTGTCGTAGACGTGGTCTTATTAGATACATTTTACTTCTTCGTTGCCATCATATCATTTGTGTATTTTGTCGTGAAAAGCATCGATGTAATTCTTCATTTTGTAATATGTTATAGAACGTTTCCTTAGATGTGTAAATTTCCGTTTTAGGCTTCTATCATCATTTTTATGGATTGTGAGGGTGAACCTGTACAGGAGCTCAGTGCTATTGCTATGAACAATTGGACATATCAGATTGTTAGTGTCTATCATCAACATGCCAACTGCGATCCCAATGTTGATCAATGGGCGAGAAAACACATTCATGGACTTAATCTGAAATATTTGCAAGACTATGGCTTTTCTTGTGAGAGTGCTCTTCTTATTGACTTTAAACGATGCTTAGCTGCTTTCAATGTTATACGCATCTTTTGTAATAATCCTGGTAAGGAGAGGAAAGTATTTCTCAATCTAATCATTGATGATATTTTGCTCCCGCCTTGGGATAGTAGAGTGAATCAACATTATCATGAAGTCACGAAACGTTTTAAGGATTTGTGTGTTCCTATTTTGTCTATTCGTTGTAGTAGCTACGTTCATAACCAATGCTTCTTTCCTCCTTACCTCAGCACTGCCAAAGTCCTGTATGGTTATCATTGCTCGCTGTATGATAGTTACCAGCTGTATCTATTTTATCTCTTTCAAACCATTGATTTATAATGCATGCTTGTTACTATTATTCAATAAATGCTACTATGAGAAGAGTTGTTGTTTTCATGCAATGGATGGGTTAGATAAAGGGCGATCATGTCTTTCTCAAACGACTGCGGAACATTACATTTTCATAGGCAAAGTTTAAACGGAGCTGTTCAAGATTATGTGATAAATTTTCATAAAGATGAGACCGACATCGAAGCAGTGGTCGATGATGCTAGCACTCTATTTCTAGAGTTAATGAATATATTCTCTGATAGCATTATCATGGCGCGATTAGTTGCGAAAATTAAGTTTAGTCATTTTGGAAAGGAAGAGGTGGAAAGTCGCTCTTTCCATTTTGCTTCTTATTCAATGGAAGTGGTAGATCACCCCGAAGAATTTTTTAAAAGACATATGATAAAAATTGCTGAACGTCTTAACGCATTTAACCATCATGGTAGCAGTCTAGTGATTGAAGCGATTTCAGATATTCACATTCAACTTTCCATAAAGAAAAATTGAAAATGCAGTGGTACTTGATTGTAGCACAACTGGTTTTCGAGCTATGTCTGCTCACTCTCGAAGTATATTCCTTCTGTACATGCGTCTATTATTTAGAAAAGGCTAGCAAATTCATATCTTCAAAAAGACTTGCTATAGACATCAGTAACGGTGAAACTATGTGTTGTGATGTATGTAAGCGAAAGGATGGAAATGAAAAGCGCATCTTCAAGAGATGTAAGCATGCTTTATGTCAACGCTGTTTCATACGTAATTGCATTCAACTTTGCAAATGTAACCACTGTGATATTGCTCATTTCGAGTGTCACTTATGCCGCAATAGTTAGTACCTATGCAAATGTGGTAAAGATACGTTTTAGCAAAGACTAACACGGAAAATGGCGAAACGTAAAATGACGAAATGTAAAAGTCAAAAGTCTTCAAAGTTTTCTTCAACCATTCAAGCTCTCCGACGAATGAAAGCAAATCAGCGATACAATGCTATACGACATGCTAACGATAAATTCATTTGTGAAATTATTTCTCATGTGAGGAAGTTGAGGACGAAGAAATTAGCGCCAAAACAACGAAAGTTACTTAAGCGATATGCTACGAAATTGCGTTTCATCTCCAATCCTAAAGTCACCCTTCAAAGAAAGAGGAAAACTCTAACACAAAAGGGCGGTTTCCTTTCAGCAATACTTCCAATGATAGCTCCTGCCGTGGGCAACCTATTGGGTAATATCTTTGGCTCTAAGCGTTAATTATGCAAATGTTGAGTCTCAAAGTAATAAAATGGATTTCAGACTTCACTGTGATAAAGTTCTGACTGTATCAGGTCCATCTCATGCAGGTAAAACTGTTTTCACGCTGAATTTATTGGATAAAAGAAGGGAGTTGTTTAAGGAACCTATCAATCGAGTGATTTGGTGTTATGGTATTTATCAACCGTCGCTGTTTCAGGAATTGCAAAGTCGCAACTTTATTCGACATGAAGGAATTATTCCAGTGGATAAACTTAAGTCAATTGATGTTGTTGTATTGGATGATTTATTAAAAGAAAGTAAGAATTCAAAAGATGTTACAGATATGTTTACTCGCGCAGCACACCATAAAAGGTGCTTTATCATCTATATTACACAAAATTTGTTTCCTGATGGAAAAGAAGCTCGTACACGAAACCTGAATACACACTATTATGCTATTTTCAAGAATCCGCGAGATAAAAGTCAATTTGAAATTTTAGCGCGACAAGTTGCACCCAGAGGATCAAAAGCCTTAATTGAAATTTTTCAAGCAGCTACTGAAAAACCATACGGTTACTTATTCATTGACTTTACGCAAGAGTGTCCGGAAGAATTTAGATTTCGAAGTGATATTTTGAAAACTCCCATGATTATCTACAAACTATGAGTTCTTATTCTCGCATGATTGTTATTCCTCAGGATGAATATGTACAATTGACTGCCATGCAGCAAGTAAAGCAACCTCTTGCAAATCAAATGTATAGGAAAGAAATAGATTATCAGCAAAATGTTCACATCAAAGATCCACATCGTGCTGTATTATTACAATCGGAAACTGTTGAGCAATTAAAAAACTTGAAGAATAAGATGCGTGACTCTGTATCGACTGCTACACCTTTAGCATCTCGCGCACATGCCATATCTCTTTTCAATAGTATTGAACCCCATCTCAATGTAAATGATAGAAGAGAAATCATTACAGATGAAAATAAAGTGATTGATGCTTCACGTTATGAAGACTTGATTCAGTATGCGACACGTAGAAAGCGCCGTCAGGGCTATGTTCCACCTGGTTGGTCATACTTTCTTAAACTATTGAAAAAGCATAATGTACCAAAATTTGCTTTGAATAATGAGACACTGAAAGAACTTGATTCAACAGTGGCTACTGCTCCAATGCTTCAGACGATGAAAATGCCAACAAATTGGTTTAAGTCGTCACCTGCTACATCCCGTCCCACACTCACTAAGCAAACAAGATGAAGAACTTGACGTAGATCTACATCACCACTAAAACTAGTAAAAGGAAAACGTAAAACAGCTCCTCCCAGGAAATACATGTTCTCAGACTATTAATATGAAGCAGATGTGTTGCTTGCCATGTAATGAGCCACCAGAGGTGAATGTCGTTGTCACTTGCACTTGCTGCGCCAGCTCTCATAATGAAACCCTAAGCAATGTGAACACGATCGCAAAACCGCTAAAGCTAAATGCTGTAGTTGTTGTAAATGTAGAAAGGCAAGAAAACAAAAAGATGAGAAGGAGGAAAAAGAGTCAGTCGTCATCGACTGAACGTTTGAAGTCAATCTATTATGATGTAAAACATCCGGCAGGATTTGCATCTATCAAGAAATTATCAAAAGCGAGTGGTCTTCCACAATCACAAGTGAAACGATGGTTAAAGGGTCAGGCTACCTACACACTCCACAAACAAGCGAAAAAGAAGTACCGCACCCGCCATTATATTGTTCATGACATCGATGAACAGTGGCAAGCAGATTTGTGCGATGTCGCCTCCATTTCAAAACATAACTCAGGAAATCATTTTATTTTAACCGTCATTGATATTTTCTCGCGTTATGCGTGGGCTCAACCTTTAAAAACTAAAGAAGGGAAAGGAGTAGCAAAAGCATTCCAAACAATTTTTCGAGAAGGCCGCATTCCAAAAAGAATTCAGAGTGATCAAGGAAAAGAGTTTGAAAATCAGCATGTGACAAGATTATTTGAGAGGCATGACATTGAGTTGTTTAGTGTAAAGAGTGCTTATAAAGCTGCACTCGTTGAACGTTTTAATCGCACATTAAAAAATCGCTTGTTGCGACATTTTACTGCCAACTTGACACAAAATTGGACAAAGGTTCTACAAGATACACTCCATGCCTACAATCACTCTATCCATCGTTCTATTGGACTCAGACCAGTAGATGTAAATGCTGACAATGTAGATAAAGTGCGCGAATCATTCCAACGTAAACGCACTCATGTGAAAAGTGATGTGAAAATTGGCGATAAAGTTCGTATCTCAAAAGTGAAAAGTGTTTTTGTTAAAGGGTACCTCCCGAATTGGACAGAGGAGGTATTTACAGTATCAAGGATTAATCAAAAAGACTCTCCGACCACCTACAAGTTGAAAGATTACGATAATGAAGAAATTGAGGGTAGCTTTTACCGCGATGAGATTGAGGTAGTCACTGAAAGTGAAACATATTTGGTAGAGAAAATCATTCGATGTAAAAAACGGCAAGGTGAAGAATGGTGTCTTGTTAAATGGACTGGTTATCCTTCAAGTATGAACTCTTGGATGCGTCGTGCCGACATCTTTCATCTAAGTGATCGACAGTGATTCATGCAAAGTTGTAACTAACAATGTTTAGGGTTTGAGCTATGAATCCAACTGCCTCATTTTATTCACGACCCTCCTATGTAAGTGGCGGAGGACAAATTTACATCGGCGCTCGCCGCCAACGTGGAGGTAGCATACTTGGTGCACTGAAATCTGTTGTAGCACCTCTCATATCCAATGTCAGTAGATCTTTAAAACGAAATGTTTTAAGTAATGCCGTTGGCTTTGCTGGTGATGTTGCTAGTGATCTTTCCAGAGGTAGAAGTTTTAAGAGCAGTTTGTTGAATCGTGGGAAGGAACGCGGTTTAAAAACATTGAAGCAGACCTTTGCTGGTGTTACTCAAGGAAAGAAATCACCTAAACGAATGAATAAAGGAAGGAGGAAACATCGCGGAGCTGGTAAGGTGCGATCTTCAGTCAAAAGGCATTCACGCAAACGTCGTAGAGGCTCTAATCATTCATCAGGCGCTAAACGACGACGCTGCTATAACTTCTAATCATGGAGTGTAAAACTTCCGGTTTTTGTTTGTTCGATCAACAAGCCATACAGACAGATATTCTTAGTTCAAGTATTGTAGATTATCATCCTCGAACAGCTGAGAATGCTGGCCCCATTGAATTTGTTATTCCTGGTGGTAGTGAGGACTACATAGATTTGAGTTATGCGATGCTTGATTTGAGGTTTAGAATTCAGCAAGCAGATGGAACTGCTATTGACGATGCACATAAAGTTGGACTGAACAATTTACCATTGACTACATTACTTCGCGATGTTTCTCTAACGATTGGAGAGCAGCAGGTGGAAGGTGGTCAAAGCGATTATCCCTATAAATCATATTTCAATCATGTATCACAGTTTCATCCAGCAGCACAAAAAAGTCATATGGAAGCCATGGGATGGTACAGAGATGAAGCAGGAAAATTTGATGTTGAAACAAACAGTGGCTTTGTAAAGCGATCTGCTATGATTAAAGATAGTAGAGTATGTCAGCTATATGGTCCGCTGAATTTAGACTTCTTTAGACAGTCAAAGTTTTTACTGTGTAATACCAGCATGCGACTCAAGCTGACATTGAATAAGCCTGAATTTGCGCTGAATGCATTTGCTAAAGTTGACAATTTTAGAATTCATGTGGAAGATATTGCACTTTACATTCGTCGAGTAGTACCGAATCCAAGTGTCATTAGAGGACATGCTGAAGGTCTTAACCGTCAAAATGCCATTTACCCCGTTCAGCATACAAAGCTTCTCACCTTTACAATTCCGAAAGATCAAAAGAGTTTCATGAAAGATGGCCTCTTTCCATCGGAAGCACCGAAGCTCCTCATGGTGGCAATGGTTGAAAATGATGCATTTAATGGTGATATAAAGAAGAATCCTTTCAATTTTAAACACAATCAGTTAAGTGAAATTGCTTTACGTGTAAATGGTGTGAGTCATCCTGGTCCACCCTACAAACCAGATTTTGCTTCGGATCAATTTATGCGCAGTTATGTTGATTTTATGGATGTCTTTGGCTTTTACAATACGGATGACACCAACGGACTGACTATGAAAGAGTTTAAGAGTGGATATACTATTTATGCATTTGATTTGACTGCTGACAGCGATATTAGTGCACCCTATCGTCAAGCGAACGTGCCTCATAATATTCGTTAGGATTTGACGTTCAAAAGAACACTACCTGAGACGATCAATGTATTAATTTATGCAGTCTTCGATTCAAATATTGAAATTACAAAGTATCGTGACGTGATTCTTCAGTATAATCGTTAATGAGTTGGTTGACTGCTGACGATATTAAGACTAAAGTGCAGCGTAATGCAGACGAAGCGACGTTGAAATCTTTCGATAATGTCTATTCACTCGATACCTTACCACCTGCAGTAAATCACTATCCCATCTTTATTGTGCTAAACACTCATTCGCAGAATTTAGGCGGTGAGCATTGGAAAGCGATCTTTATTGGAGAAGACCGACGTGGTGAACTATTTGACTCTCTTGCTCAACCTCCAAATATACCAACACAGCAGTGGTTGAGAAAACATACGCGTCAATATCAGCGAAATAAACGCATACTACAACATCCACTTTCATCAACGTGTGGTGCTTTTGTACTGTACTTCATCTTAAAACGTTTACATGTATCTCGATTTGTATCTATTATTCAAAACTTTTCATGTAATCCATCCTCTAATGAAAAAATGATTTGTAAGTTCTATCATGATCTGAAATAAAAACATCATGTTGGAAAAATTGTTTTTTATTTTACAATCCGCTGGGTACGTACATACTCAATGAGATAGTCTAGGATCACATTTGCTTGTACATGAGATTTTAGTCCAGTAATGATCACTTTACTATTATGAAAGATTGCCACATGCACAGGTAACCAACAACTAATGAGAGCTGCAGGAAAAGTTCGGGTTCATAACACAAATTGTAACTGCTGGTACGAATCTTCAAAAATGATAGACTGTCACTCAATTGAGTAGAGATCACCATATTGTCCACAGTCAGATTCGACATCACACACCTCTCCCTCTTCCACATCCGACGTAGTAGTCTTTGTAGCTCTAAGCCCATTGACTGCGCCGATGAATGAGAAAGGGCGCCGAGAATCTGTACAGTCCCATTTGGGAAGAGTTGAAGATTCCGTGAATTGTTCATCTTCACCACTAACATTTGAGGACGGCCCGGGTAATACTTGCTGTTTGGAAGCTGTTGGTGTAATGTTGCGAGATCGATTTTGGTGTAGAGTCTGAAGCGACGGAGAATTTTGACGATGGTGTAGCGATGGCGCTTCATGATGAAAGAATGAGTAAATTGAGCGATGTATTCCTTTTATACTTCTCCCAACTACCTTGATGAAATGTGAAGTTAGTATGAAGTTGGGAATGATAGAGTTGAATTCGCCGATTGTTGACGCGCAGCCAGATGCGATTTCCAATACGTGAATGTCTTTTCATATAGAAGTATTTCAAGTCCTTCATGATATGATGTAGAGATTGAAAATGACGATAAGATAAAGCAAACTCTCTTCTCACATTTCCAGTTGAATCTTTGAAATAGACGTTTCGATCATGATCCGTTTCAATACGTTGTAGGGAATCTAATTTCCAACTCATGATGTGTGGTAGTCATGTCTGATTAAGATTTGCATAGTAGGGCGATGAACTCACGACGAATAAATGTCATGATGGAGCGATGTATATATCTTCTACACTTCTCCCAATTGTATTTGCGAAATGAGAAACAGTTTGCGGAATGAGAATGGTAGATTTGAATTTCATTTCTGTAATGTTGAAGCCAAACTTGATCACCCAAGGAGATGAATCTTAATGTTTCAAAATATTCCAAATCCCTCATGATATCATTGAGGTTGACAAATTGTCGCCATGTTAATGTAATTCCTCTTGATGTATGACCATGAGAATTTTTGAAATGTACGTTTCCATCACGATCAACTCTGATATATTGTAGAGAGTCCAAAATCCAAGTCTTCATGATGTTATGCAAAGTTGCAGATTAGCAATATAAAAATGTCGTTTTATCATATTTTGCTTAGCAATGCGGCTACAAAGAGATTTACTAGTAATCGAGCCGCACTCTTTTCTACTCCCATTGATCATGCACAACAGCTAAATGGAAATTGGGAAGTGGGTGTCACTCAACTTGTTTATAGCAACTGTGTCTATACTTTTGATCATGAGGTGATGACTATTAATATGAGGCGTACAGCTGCTTACCAATGTGAAAAGGGGTGCCGAGTATACATTCCACAGTGGCCAAAGAAAGATCTCTTATCATGTAAAAAGTTTATATATGATTTCTTGAATAAAGCGTGTAAACATATTGCCCAATTTACTCCGCACAATGATGATTATACTTATGTACATCATGTAGTTGAGAAAGATTGGATTGTTGGTTTAAGTCCAAGTTTAAGAAATGATTTAGGCTACCTCGCTAGCGCCTTAACAAGCTATGATAATTTTAACGTTAATTACCACATAAGTGGTCATAAACAGTTAATATATCGAGAGGAAGCTTATTATGTAGATCTTATTCCAAGAAATGAGAAGACGTTGGTGAAGAAGATTGTGATTAAGCCAAGAAAGACAAACATGACTCCTGAAACATTATTGAAGAAATTTAATTATCTCCTTCGAGTTGATGGTAAACAAGTGGCAACATTGACTTATATTAAATCATCTAATCATATTGCAATAAGCAAATTAAATGATGATGATCTAGTATTAGTTTGTTCAAAAGATTTTCATCAGTTCTTACGACATCGTTCTGCAGCTGTTCATGGAAAATCTGATATGCAACATTTACCATGTGAAAGGTCAAATCAATTTGATACAGAATGGACCGTATCTTTATACAGAAAGTGTGTAGAGCCTTTAGGTGGTATCTTACATGAAACAAGAGTGTTGATGCCTCGCATTATTACTTCGGTTAAATTGGTTGTAGATTATTTAAATGAAGTGATTAATGAGCAACAAATTTCATTTTCTGAAAAAGAAGGTACTTTGTCTCTCACTATAAGTGGAAAAGGTATTGAACTAATTATGGATAAAACTCTAATGGAAATTTTGGGTTTTGATCAAAATATCTTTAAAAGTGGTACTGTAACCAAAGCTAGCGCAGACATGTCGCTATCGCGTCGTATTAACTATTTTCAGATATATTCCAATATTGGTGAAGATGTACGTGTGGGAGATGTTGAAGCTCCATTGCTAGCAATGATACCATACCAGCCAAAAAGCTGCAGTATTTTATCTGAGCATACTTTCAAGAAAGTGCATTATACAAAGCTGAAATCAAACTACATCCCACAAATTGATATTGCCATTTATGACGATGCTGGTGCGTTGATTTCTTTTCATAAAGATGCTGTGACAAGTATCACACTCCATTTCCGAATGAAGAGTTAATGCAAAAGTATGCTAATATATTTTTCCAATGTGAATAATATGGAAAGTGAAAATAAGGACTCGTTTCTAATCTACTTGCCCAGTAATGCTTCTATGAATAAATTTCCCAAAAATAAACCATCAGACTATCGAGTAGAATTAAATCGCCCACTGCATTTAGAAGGTGAATGGGAGGTTGGCGTTTCTAGTATTTGCTATGATAGCAATATTCAGAATGTGAATGATTTGGAAGAAATGATATTGACTCCTTGCACCCATGATGGAATAACGATGAATAATGCATTTCAGTTCCCATACAATTTAACATCAGATGGAAAGTGGAACTATGAATGGATTCAGATAAAATCAGATTCTTATGAACCATTTGGGAATGAGAAAATTATTAAGGCATTCAACAGTGGTAATACTTCCATCATGAAGAATAAAAATCAGAAAGCTTATGAGTTTACTATCTATCATTGGAGTGGGAGACAGTTCCTCCGCTTTCATTCTTTTACTAAAGGTTTTACGCGGAGGTTGGATAATGAATTCTATTCACATCTTGTTTTTGGTCTAGGACTACATCTAACGTCAATTGCTACTGCAAATGTTAAAAAAGTTTATTCAAATCGAATCAACAAATTTCATTATAGATTTAAAATATTTGATGAAGATGTTGTAGAATGCGAAGAACGCATCATTTTGAAAAAGCGTGGTGTTCAACCTTTATCACTTATTGAGTTAGTAAAACGATGGAATGAGACTGTGGGTAAGAAGTATGGAGAGAAAATTATGGCGAACAAAAATAAGTTGGTTATTCAGAAATATAATGACAAACTTACAGTTTATTTCTCTCCAACCTTGCGTCATTTTGTAAGACATTATACACCTATTATTGGAAGCGGTGTGGTGTATGCTTCTCATGAATATCACACTAAAGCTGATTCAGTTAATGATGAATGGTGGGTGGACATCTATGGCGATCGCATCAAGAAAATTTACCAGTCTTATGAAGAATCTAAAGTTGCTATCAATATAATGCCGCGTCTATATCATACAGTTGAAAGCTTCATTCATGTAGTAAATCCTTATATACAACAGAAGTTGAAGCATGTGATGAAAAGTAAATATGATGTAAAGACACACCACATTTCGTTTTCAATTGAAAATCAACGCGTTGTTCTGAAACTGGGTGATGACATTCAATGTCAATTGAGTAAAAATTTGAAAAAACTCTTTGGTTTTTCAATGCTACAAACAGTGTTTGCTGCTGCGCATACGATTGGTATAGAAACATCAATGACACTTGATAAACATGAACAGCACCTTTACATTCAAAGTGATTTGATTCTACCTATTTCTGTTGGTGAGAAAAAAGAATACATTTTTCGTGATTTCATTCATGATAAAGACGCTTCATATGGAATAGTCGAGAAGATGTTTGAATCTATTTTCTATCATCCCGTCGTCAAACAAACTATACCATCTATTGCTATCAAAATTACCAATGGTTTACAAGAGTGCATCCATGTGAAAGATACTAAATCCCTCGTAACTTTAGTGTTTCGGAAAACAAAGTGAAGTCTTTATACAACATTTATTGAAATATGTGCATGAATGTGAAGCAATAGACTTTATACAACATCCACTGAAAATATATACATGAGCACACTTCAATAAACATTGCTATATACAAAAAGTCTTTTTACTTCGTGAAGGGTGGAAATATACAGGGATAGGAAAAATGTCTTTCAGTGGAAAAGTCATCACATGGGGAATGTACAGATGTGGACACATATTCACAAGGAAAAAATAATCTCATGCGATACATAAAACAACAATGTTTATCTACAGAAATCAACATCAAAATACTAAGTTAAGGATGATTATGCTAAGACGTCTCCTGAATGTGGTAGTGTGGATTTAATTCTTTTGGGTGGTGGTATGCCTGTATCAGGATGTCCATGTGGAAGAGATATGTTGTGTTCTAACCAGCACCTCTTATCCTCCCATGCTGAAAGCGCCCGTTTCCTAAAAGTATGAGTTTTGATCTCATGCGACTTAGATTTTAAGATTGTCATATTGACAAATGTTATATTTTTATTTCTATAGGCTCCCTTGAAATTTTTGTGTTTCATGTTAGAGACCAATGCTCTTGATATGCCTTTAGCGCGCTTAATGCTATCATCACTATCCTTTAATTTCATAGAATACATTTTAGGGCGGAGGAGAATCATTTCAGCTATCTCCTTCCCTGCTGTCTCATCCTTAAAACAACCAAGTTTGGCCTTATTTTTGATGGAGTATAGTGGATGATCAGTAGGATAATTTGATGTATCAAAATATCTTTCTAAAGATTTTCCTACTTCATTAAAATTTAAATCTTTTTGAGTGGTAATACCTAAGAAGAAACTATCTGTGTCACCACCCAACAAACGAACCTCTTTTACGAGAGGACACGGTTTTAGTATTTTATAGAAGAGTTGATACATTTCAAGCTTGGAGTAATCTAGTACAGCTTGACCAATATAGATGGGTTTGCACAACTCAACTTCAGATTTTATCATTTTAATACCTACAAGATCCTCATCGATTATGTCTCTATCGATGAATAGAGGTGATGAGGTCAATTTGTGATACTTTTGATCATCATTAACTAGTTTGTAGTTTACGCGCTTTCTAACATCCTCCATCGTCTTACCAAATAGACTGTTGTTCTTATATTTATAAAAATCTTTTTCAAAATTATTTTGGGCTAGTGCACGTTTCTGGCTGTTGCTATCAATATATGGTTTGAGGAAGGCTTTCTGTCTAAATTTAATAATGCGGTGAACTCTTTTTAAAATCATACCCATTTCTAAATAAAATTTTAAGATGCTAAAGTGGACTAGATAGTTTTCGTTATCATACTGGGTGAGTAAAAGTTTGCGGCAAGGCTTATAGTCGGGTTGACCGCATGATTCTAAATCTTTATGAAATTGTTTCATAAAGTCGGAAAACATATCTTTACTCACTTCACCTGATTCGGGTGCGAGTGGAAAATCTACGGTTTTATGTTTAATATTATTTAGATAGATTAGATCTATCTCAAAATAATATCCCCAATCACCTTCATCTGGGATTGCTAGTATGTTAGAAGGGTTGGAGAGATGCTGAATTTCACTATCATCTAACAGTAATGGGCAAAAGACCGTTCCAGGACACCATAAAATTCAAAAAATGGTATATTTAAAAACGACATAAATTCATGAATTTAGACCCTTTTTCAGGTTTTAACAAACCTAAATACATGAATTTAGTCGTTCTTAAAGATACCGATTTTTCAAAAAATGGTACTTTTTAAATGGTCTAAATTCATGAATTTTGGTCATTTTTCAGGTTATGAAGACCTAAATTCATAAATTTGGGCGTTTTTAAAAATACCCAATTTTCAAATTTTTTGAAAATCTCAAATTTGAGAATTACAATTTTCTCGCTTAAATCATGACCGTTCCAGGACACCGAAAAAAGTCAGAAAAGTTAAGAATCTAAAATTTGAGAATTACAATTTTCTCGCTTAAATCATGACCGTTCCTGGCGTTCTTACAATTTATCTACTGCTTTGCACTCAGATAAACACTCAATTGTAGAGAACATCTGCTTCTCGCATTTATGAAGAAAAGGCATTTCAGTGTAAAGAGCTGTGACTTCCCACTCAAACATTTGAAAGGAAACAATGTATGAAAGAACAAACAGCTGCTGCATCCACTTAGACATTTGTAAGACGTGGAATATATAACCAGCATATCCTACTCCGGCTGCAATGCCGTGAAACAATACACAACAACAATAATCGATATGGCTATTTCAAACAATTGTGCTGAAGACTTATTTAATTTAACAGTGTTTCTTGTCAGTGAAGGTTGTGTCAAAACGCTCTCGTCATATATTTCTCAAAATGAGACAAGATCAATTTGAAGATAGAAGAAAACAATCGTTGCCAGGGAGGATGAAAAAATTACGGGAGGAATTCAAGAGGAATATATTTTGAGAGGCATGAATTTACAGATTCTATGAGTGATTTCATAGAGCCAAATGGTGGAGAGAATAATACAATTGTAAACTTACACAAATTCTTGTTGCGTGAAAAAAGAAACAATTCACTCAGTGTTATGTGTAAAATTTTTATCGGTAAGCACTATCTGCTCTCTGTTTGTGATAATGACAAGTCTTATTTTTATAGTGATCAATTACCGAAGTTTCATTTGTTATGAAATTAGGTAAATTAGCAGACAAATTTCCTACGCTTTGTCGGGTGTCTGTTTCTCTTGTACTTTAAAAGTCACGACCTAACGTTATCGGAAGATTGTCTTCATTGTGTAAAGCAATTATGTGACATTCCAAATGATTCCATTCTTCTCCCAAACAATGGTGCGTCATTTAGCGATAATACCGCGCTGACATATTCAATGGAATTTGGATGTTAAACTCCACTATTGTTATTGCGATACGGCCGCAAGACACTTTATTTTCAATGTTAGACCTATGCTATTTCATTATATTCTCTTGAATAATGGTGCGCCATTCAGCTAAAATACTGCGCCATTCAACTAATCAAATCAGCGCGTTGACATTAGACGCGCTGTGAAGAAAATTTATCATTCTTGAAACCCCTCTGTTTTATATGCAATGTTATTTCCTCTTGCACATGTAAATACAATAGAGTGTTTCAACCAATGAAACCTTGTCCACCCGTAGACAGAAATCCCATTGTTTAAAAAACTTGTATCTGTCGGTTTTATATGCAATGCTATTTCCGGTTTTATATGCAATGTTATTTCCTGTTTTATATGCAATGTTATTTCCTCTTGCACATGTAAATACAATAGAGTGTTTCAACCAATGAAACCTTGTCCACCCGTGGACAAATTTACATGTATTTCAATGTATCCAAATTGAATGTATGCAAAGTGGATGTAACCAAATTGAAATATCCATGTGTTGTTTTTAATTTCTCATTTACGGGAATATAATAGAAACATTTTATCTTCTATAAAAATGAGAAACATTAGAGACTTCCAAAAAATATACGGTAAACAAACTACGAATTTCGATTTAAATGAGATTGCTAAGCAATTGGGAATAAAGAATTTTCAAACATTGATGAGTAATGAATTACTATTGATAAAAGATGTGCGAAACACTAACTCTACTAATACAATGCAACAATGTAACGTTTTAATTTAATCTAAATTAAATCATTTCAAAATCGAATAAGTAGTAAGGAAAGACATCATTAGAGAACAGTTTTAAATCAATACCCCCCAAGTAGTAAGGAAAGTCATCATTATGAAATAGTTTTAAATCAATACCCCCCAAGTAGTATGAAAAGACATCATTAGAGAACAGTTTTAAATCAATACCCCCTCCCTTCTGTCTTCTAGGGGTCCCTTTAGAAATTTTTTATTATAAAATGAGCAACATAAATGAGTTTTTGAAATTATATGGAACACAAACGACAACGAATTTCGACCTAAAGAAAATCGCTAATCGATTATGAATAAAGAATTTTCATGTTCTAATGAGAGACGAATTACAATTCCTAAAAAATAAGCCAACAGGAACCCTCAGTTCCCGGAACAAAGATCCATCAATAACTATAAATTTCATAACAAATCTTCATACGACAGATGAAAAAGGTGTACATTGGTCAGCAGGTATTTTTAGTAAAAACGGAGATAATTATTATTTCGACCGCCCGGAGGCTGAGAACTATTGGTTCGACTCTTACGGACTTCCACCTACAAACGAAGTCAAAAAATTACTTGTCAATGGAATTTATAATACATTTCAAATTCAAATACCAGGAACTACATATTGTGGTCAATTATGTTTATACGTTTTGTACAAATTACAAAAAGGAGTACCATTTCTAGATATTATGTTAGAATTGAACGAACCGTAGGTTCTATGGCTACGCCTAATAATAATAATAATGATAATTAAAAATCAGTTCATTGTAATTCATTTTGATAAAATCGGCCTCTGATATTTTCATCATCTAAATCTTTGATTTCATAAGTAATCGGATAAGTTTGATTTATTTTACAAATTTCAAATATTTCTTTAGTCCAATAGCCAACAAAGCCTTTCTCAAATTTATTCTTATATTTAAATATTCTAACTCTATCACCAATTTTAAATTTCGGCTTACGTTTCTGTAAATTCGGATTACTCTCATTCAAATTATTATTTTCGTTCGAATAATTATTCTCGAATATTTTCTTTCGTATTAAATCAGGGTCGTCAGAAGCATTCTTTGGAGTTTCTTCAATACCAGAATGAGCTTTATTATTGTACTCTTCTATAATTCCTGGTAATATCTTCAACCATTTCTGATTTCTTTGCTCAGTAAATTTCTTGAATAATTTATTTTTTAACGTCCGATTGAATCTTTCTATCACTACAGCTTTTCCAGCGTTTTCAGTTGAATAAACAATTTCAAATAGTGGCTGAACGTTTCGGTTATAAAATTCCGACCCTTTATCAACAAACAATTTTTTTGGCTTTCTCTTACTTTCTTTAAAGATTTCTTCAAACGCATATTTAACTGATAGACCACTTTTATTTTTTAAAGGCTTTACCCAAGCGTATCGTGTATATAAATCTATAACGGTCAATGCGTATTTATAATCTTTTTCATTCGGCATATGAATAAGATCAGCACTCCAAATATCATCTTTATTAAATACTTTTACTTTCAATAGATATTTCGGCTTTCTGTATTCTTTATGAATTTCGGAGGCATAGCGTCCTAGGTCATTCGACATTTCAGACGCGTAGGTTCGAGCGTTGCTCTCAGACAGCTTAGCTGTCGTTTCATTTAAACCCTGACCGAATAATATTTTAGCTTGTAAAGCTGTCTTAACAAACATTCTTTCAATTTTTTCTCTAAATGTAGGATTTTGAATACTATCTAATTCTTGAATCATCTTCTTATCAGCTGCATGTCGAGAACTTAGATCATGATTTCGATAAGCTAAATCATGCCTGTAAGCTGCGGCATCTACTCTATTTATCGGTTCTTCACCTGGTTTCGGATTATTATTCTCATCTAGTCTTATATCTAATCGAGTTCCTGGACCGGTATATGAATGACCAGGAAGATGTTTTTCTTTCGAATATTTACTCCAAATAAATCCAGGAAAGTTTTCTAATGTTTTTTGTATGTCACCTCCAATATGCTGACAATTTGAGTTTTTATTTTTGTTTAATAGATAATTCAATAAATCTAAATTAGCAATTTTTAATTTAATTAAATTTTCGGAATTTGTAGAATTCATTTTAAAAGATAAAAAAAATTTAAAAGATAAAATAAAATGAATGTTTTACCGAATCATACTAGGACTTAGATATATTCCAGAACCATCTTTTGTTTCTTTAATTTCAATCAAATCATCAACATTGTGGAGAATATTTTTAAGAACTCGTTTTCCTTCATCAACTAATTTTAATTTACTAATAAAATTATCTACTATTCCGTCACCCCTAGCAACTTTCTCTAACTCTCTATTATGTCGTTTTTGTTCTTCTAATGCTGCCTTCTCTGATTTATTTTTATTTACTGCTTGGACAATACCAGCTGTCCCACCTGCAACACTTCCTGCTGCTGCTATGCCTCCTATTATTAGTGGAATTAATGGGAGAATTCCACCATTCTTTTCTTCTTGTAATTGAATATTCTCTATCATTGGTTTACATATGTAATACTTTTTTTTGTTAATCGTAATAGTTTTAGGTGTATTTTTGTCAACAATATTACGTAATTTTAATTCAACAGTTTTATTATTACTACTTTTCGCTTGCGACATTTTTAATAAAAAAATTTTAAGTTATCAAAAATTCTAATCTATTCTAGTCAAGAATAAATTTTAAGTTAGGAATTTTAAATCTATTCTAGTTACGAAAAATTTTTAAGTTAAGAATTTTTAATCCATTCTAGTTACAAAAAAATTTTATTACTAATTACTAAAAAAAATTTTAAGTTATCAAAAAAATTAATTAATCGACGTAGTCTTGGGCTTTAGCCGATCGGACCAAAGGTCCTCAGGTTACTAACCTATCCTAGCCATTTTTCCATTAAGAATTTCAATAGAATATTTTACATCTTCTAGCAATAAACCATAAGCCAACAATGAAGTTGTGGAATCTTTCTTTTCAATATTAATTGTTACATCACAATCAGTCTTGATAATATCTTCAGATTGTGCACTTAAATCGAAACAGAAAACAGGATATAAATGTCTCCAATCTCCAGGAGTTAATTGTGGTTCAACTCCAAATTCTATACAAAGATTTCGATAAGAATCATATCCTTCCATAAATTGATTATTGGTATCATCGAATCTTAATGGATCAATTGGATATCGGGTTTGATTTAATGAAACTTGTAAACTTCGAATTGTATTAATATGAAAAAGATTGTTGTTCTTATCAAAACTTGGAAAATTATTTCTTTGAAAAGTTAGCAATAAATATCTTGGAGTATTCGCAGTTCTAGTAAAATGCCAGTTAAATCTTTGTTCGGAAAAAGTTACTGAACTAGCAGTACGCTTTAGAAAATTTACTGGAATTGGTTTGTTAGTATTTAATCTTTTTGCAATAGCTGTTTCAATCTCTAAACTAGGAGTAATATGCTTAATCCACCATTCAAGTCTATCAATTTTTAAATATGCTTTTTTTCCAGTCTTACCAAAAAAGATTAATTCATTATTTGCTGTACGATGAATTATTAATTTAAATTTTAATTGATATGATATTTTGTCATAATCTAAATATCCGAATAATGGAGACAATGACCAATTTACTGTCTGTTTACTTTTCTTGTTATCACGTCTTTCTTTATATGCACTATTATTTGTTTTATTTAAATGATTTGCAATATTTTCTACATCTTTCGCAATTCCTGCGGCATCTGTTCCAGCGTGAGTTAAATCATCAACAATTATACCATCATTAGTATCAGGAAACCAACCTTCGATTTCATACTTTTTATTATTTTCACCAATTGTTATAAATCTAAGCATTGTATCAATTACACCTAGAGAATCACTTATTGTTTCTATATTTTGAGTTGCAACATCTAAACGCATTTGTGTAAATAATCTTGGAAAAAAATTATTCTCTAGTGCAATATTATCGGTTTCTGGTAATGGTGTTGTAAAATTAGCATCACTATATAAAGAATATTCAGAATGTAAAAACGAATCAGGTAAATATATATAACTCTGCTGATTATCAACTTCAAAAATTAAATCACCTCCAGTATTTACTCTACTGGAAGATCCGGGATTCATAGCAATTCTTATATAGTCATTCTTTTTTTGATTATTACTGACGAACGGAGGATCGTCTAATCTAAATTTATTTTCGATAAGCGAAGACATTTTTATAAAAAATAATTTGACTTTTTGTTTTTCTCACAGACAGAAAAAATTTTTACTAAAAAAATTACTAAAAACATTTACTAAAATATAATTTTAGAATTTTGCTAGACCATTACCTCTTATTTCTTCAATTGTTTTTTCATTATGTTTACTATCAGACGGAGCTCCGCTCCTCAAGGTTTCCCCAACAGCAATGTTAGCAATTTAATTTTTTGTTTCCTCTGAAAGTTTTTTTAAATTTTTTAGTTCTTCGGAATCATTCCTAAGTTGACGAATAGCTTCTAGTTGTTTTAATTCGTTTTGAGACTTGACAGCATTTGATATTGCACTAGCTGTACTACCTATAGCAGCTGCTCCTTTTGCAGCAGATGTAATCAAATCTTTATTATTTTTAATTAAGTTAAGGATACTTCCAATACCAGAGAAGATCCCAGCTCCTTCCGTGTGAACGGCACCTGCGGTGCCTAGGAACTTTTCTGTTCCGACTGTTTCTCTATTATCATAATGGTACACAGATTTCATAGATGGTTCATGAGCAATTTTTTGATTTGAAGCAAAATGTTTAAGATTGTGTTTATAAATTATAGGCATTTTTTAGGATTAAATTTGACTTTTGGGAAAAATATCTACGTGTTAAGATTTACGTTTGTGAATGGATAACAACTTCGAGATAACTTTATTAATTGACTGTTGCACTTTATCTATTGCGTCAAGCAGCGTGTGATGCACTTTAATTTCTTTTCTATTAACTTGCATTTTCTGCTGATTAATCTTCAATGCCGTTTTAAGTGCATTTAACTTAATTTTAAGAACATCTAATTGTCTTTTAACAGAATCTAACTGTTCTTTATTTTCTTTAGAGTTTTCTTGTAAATTTTTCTTTAATTCATTTTCTAAATTGATTTTAAGATTTTTCATTTTATCAACTTTTTCATTAAGTGAGTTTACTTCATTTATTATTCTATTCATCTTTTTCATTTGTTGAGTAATTTTAGAACTTAATTCATCAACACTTTTTTGGAATGTAGCTTGTAACTGCTTTAAATTTTTTTAATTCTTTCTGGAAGTTTTTCTATTTCATCTTCTAATTGTTCTTTTAACATTTTTATCTGATGTTTATTTTTAATTACAGCAGATTTTAAATTTAAAGAAAGTAATATTAAAATTTTTGATTGTTCAGAAATCTTTTTAAAAAGTTTTGCTATATCTGCTTCTAGCTCTCTATCCTTTTTATCAAGTTTTAATAATTTTTCGTTTAATGATTTGTCATTAAGTTTTAGCAACTTTAATTCATTCATCAGTGGAACCAAAACATCGTTTATATATTTTTCTATTAAATCATTGATTTGTGTATCAACATATTGTTTATTTGTTAACTCTGTATTTTGTTGCGGAAGAATAGAAAGATGCAATGGACCAGATAAAACGTCTCCAGTTTTCATGATATAATTTTCTATCTCTATTTCTAATTCACGATTATTCGGGATATATGCACCTCCACCAACATTTGGTAACATCATTTTTAAAACAATAAAAAAGTAAAATTTTTTCTAATAAAAATAAAAAAATGGAAACCCCAAATTTAAAAAAATTATATTCGCCCGCATCATCCTGTTCTTCTTATTCGACGAGATCAACGGGATTTGAAAATAAATGTTTTGATAATAATAATAATCCATGTATAGATGTTAATCTTTTGTTTGAATTACAAGCCGAAATACTTAGAGAACAGACTAAAGGTTTACCTTCTATAGAAACTAATTATTGTTTATTTCCAGGTGATCCATTTATTAAATTTATGGAGATTGTAAGTAAATATAATGATGTAGCTTATGTTGAATTTAATAAAGAAAATATGGTTATAATAGGTCATAATAATGTATATGGGTTTATCAGAGCAGTTTTGCCGATTAGTAATACTGATTGGATAGAAAATAAAATTATTAATTATATCAATATTAAAGAATTAGTTAAAAAATTAAAATCTTTTTCCAAAGAAAAAATAAGATTATTTGTTGATGAACAAAATCAATATAACATTCACATAGAGAGTAAAAAACATAATGAAGAATTATTATGTCACGTTTATTATGGAGACACAATTTATAAACAAGAAACATTAGAAATGCCCCAAAGATATGATGATGATACTTATATAGGATTATATTCAAACTTAAATATTAATTTATTAAAATCTTATATAAATGGTTTAGCTCAACAAGAGAAAATTTATATGTGGACAAAACCTTATACTATTAACAATGTCCATAATCATAATCATAATAAACAAACCGAAGGTTCTAGGGCTTTGCCCGATCTTAAAGAATCTTATGATAATAATGATAATAATATAGATGATAATAATATAGATGATAATAATATAGATGATGATAATATAGATGATGATTCAGAAACATCTGAAAATGGTGTAAATGGTAAAAAAGATTATAAAAATATTAGTAATTATAAAAATTTATCTAAATTTCATTTTCTTACAATTGAAAATAATAATGATGGTATAGTTGAAGATACTGTTAGACAACTATGTGTCGGGTCTACAAAATTTAAATTAGGATTTACATCTAATCAATTTAAAATTTTATCATCTTTAATAAAAACTAAAAGTGATTCAGATTATGGTGGTGTTATTAAATTTTCCAAAAAAGATCAAAGACCAATATTTTTCTCTATTATATTATTATCAGATAAAAAATGTAATTTAGAATTAGATATTCCAATAAGAGAATGGTATCCTATCAGGAAATGGTATCCAATCCCAAAAAGTGTAATTTATGATGATGATGAAGAATCAATTTATGATGATGAAGAATCAATTTATGATGATGAAGAATCAATAGTTAGTGAAAATAAATTTAAATTATCTTTTGATAAAACATTATATGATGAAACTTAATATGATAAAACTTAATATGATAAAACTTAATATGATTAAACTTAATATGATAAAGAAAAAAAATAACTAAAGAACGTGTAATATATAATAATATAAAATAACACTCAAGTCCTTGATATTAAAATGTTTATATCTAAAATTAAAACACAAATTTTTTCTTAAATTTTCTCTAAAAAAATAAAAAAAATGGAAAATACCAAGTTTTATTGTGTCTTATGTAAAAAAAAGTTGCAAACAAAAAGAAGTTATCAATCTCATTTAAATAGTAAATTGCATTTACAAAATGTAGATCGAGTTGATGAAGGAAATATATTAAAATTAAATAGTTATAAAAACTATCTAGAAACATTGCCTACTGATATAAAAGTTAAAAAAATGTTTGATGATTATTCACATTCGGAATATAAAAAAGTTTTTAATAGTGAAGATGAGACCCTACAGACCGGAGGTTCTATGGCTTCGCCCGTACCAGATGGAAGATATTTATTTAGCGATACTGATGAATTTGATGAAGCTGAACGAACCGATGAAGCGGTAATAGATATAAAATATTTATTTAATGAATCTGTTCGAACCGAAGGTTCCAGGGCTTCGCCTGTTGAACATAATGAAACCGATGAAACTTTTTATAATGTATTAACAAACTTTTATAATATATTTAAGAAATCTTTCAAATGTTATATGAATGTAGAAGTACTTTATACAAAAAATGGACCTGATGGAATTCCTGAAGAAATAATACAAGGACATTTTACAAATTCACAAGAAATTCATAATGTAAATGATATACAACCCATATTTGAATCGATGATACTTAAATTAGAAAATTGTATAATTGAAGCCCAGTTACGTGAATCTGGTTGGAGATTTGTTAAAATATTATCTAAGAAAATAGTAATTGATAAATATAAAAATAATACTTGTGGTAGTTATGTTCCTTTGCCTTTCAGTTCACCACAAATAATCAACATAAAAAATGAAGATGATTATTGTTTTCTGTGTAGTATTATAGCACATTTACATCCTGCAAAATATCACAAAGAAAGACTAAGTCATTACAATAAAGAAGAATACATAAATGAATTTGATCTTTCTGATGGCTTAGATGAATTTCCATATGATTATAATAGGTTAAAAAAGTTTCATAAAAAGAATAAAAATTTAATAGAAGTAAATGTTTTTGAATTAAATGTGAATTATGTTTCTATTGGTAAAATTACTCCACTTTACTCAGATTCAAAAAAATTTTATTTGAATAATAAAAATTTATGTCAATCAGAAATAGTATATAATGATAGGGGAAATTACATGCATCATAATATTTTTTACCAAGGAAATATAATATGTACTGAAAAATTTGAAATTATAAAAACACTATCACCAATAATGATTAGTCATAATAATTATAAAGGACGTAATTATAATTATGATTATGATACCGATTATTTATCTTTATCTTTAGAATATCATCAAAAATTACAAAATTTAAATGAAATTTTACAAAAATGTAAAACAGATTATCAACAACAAACAAAAATATTAGTACAAGAATATGGCCATAAATATCAAAATAAGATAGAAACGATTCAAAAATTAAATGAAGACAATAAAGAATTAAATAATGAAGAAAATGAAACCAATCAAAAAATAAATGAATCTTTAAAAAAATGTCTACAACAATATAAAGAACAATATGATAAAGAATATAGTTATCAGTTACAAATATTAAATCAAAATTTTCATCGAAATACATTTAATCTTACAAAAGAAATTGATGAAACACATGAAATATATCAAGATAAATTTGAAAAACTGGAACAGACAAAACAGCCAGCACAAGCGAATATATTATATTATCAGGGTCATTTTATATTGTGTAAAGATGTTTCTATATTCACAAAAACTTCAGATAATGCCAATTTTCCTTGTCTCCAATGTATGACGAGCTTTAGAACTAAAGAAGAAATGAATAGACATTTGGAGAATTGCCAACAAAATGAAGCAGTCAGAAACACATTTCCTAAAGATGATTATTTAGAATATAATAAATGGTATTTTAAAAATAAAGTACCCTTTACTATTTATTGTGATTTTGAAGCATATAATGTTAATATGACACAAAATCGAACGGAAAGTTCCAGGGCTTCGCCCGATTCTGAAAATGATAATTCTGAAAGAAGTGCACCTGAACAAAGCAAAGAAAAATATTTATTTGAACAAAAACCATTATGTTGGGGAATGTACATTCATTCAAATTATCCTGAATTATTTAAATCAGAATATTTTCAATACTATGGTGAAGATAGTTCAGAAATGTTTACAAAGAAAGTAGAAGAATTACAAAATTATTTTTCACAATTGCTTGAAACAAATATTCCAATGATGCCATTAACAGAAAAAGAAAAATTAAATTTTATTAATGAAACAAAATGTTATTACTGTGGAAAAGAATTTACAAAAAATTATAAAAATGGCAAAGGTAGATATCTTGATAAGGTAAAAGATCATGATCATCTAAATGGATTATATAGAGGTGCAGCACATAATTCTTGTAATCTTAATGCTAATAAATTTAAATATAACTTTGTTCCTCTATATTTCTATAATGGTTCTAAATATGATTTCCATCTAGTAATGAAAGATTTATTTTCATCTGAAAAGTTACAACAACAACAAATAAATGTACTATGTAAAACAGAAGAAGAATATTTTTCAATGCAATTAGGTTGTATTAGAATTTTAGATGCATTTAGATTTTTTACTCCTTATTCATTAGATGTTATGGGAAAAACTTTGAAATCTGAACAATGTAAAATATTAAATAAATATAATTAAAAACCTTTAAAAGGAATATTTCCGTATGAGTACATAACTGGAGATTTTAATTCTGTGAATAAAATTATGGAAGAAGAACAACTTCCTCCAATAAATAAATTTAAATCAACATTAAAACAATCACAATTATCTGACGAAGACTATGCAGAAGCTGAAAAGAATTGGAGAGAGTTAAATTGTAAAACAATGTATGCTTATACAATGAAATATCTTCAGATAGATGTATTAATACTAGCTGATCTTTTCGAAAACTTTCGTGACATGTGTTTAGAATATTACGGAATAGATCCATGTTATTGTTATTCTACACCAGGTTTAACATGGCTAGCAGGATTAAAACATACTGGTGTTAAACTTAAACATTATAAAGAAAATACATATGATAAATTATTATTTTTTGAATCTGGAATTAGAGGTGGAGTTTCATCAGTTTTAGGTAATCGTTATGTACAGTGTTACAATAAAAAAGTAAATCCTGATGATTATGGAATAATGAAACCTTTATCTCCAGAAGAAAGTGATCAGTTTATAAAATTGTTTAATCAAAATATAGAAGGACTTATGTCAAATGAAGATAGTCAAGCAGCAGTTGATGAAATCATGAGAGAAAACTATTTGTTATATTATGATTTTAATAGCTTATATTCTTCTTGCATGATACAAGAATTACCAACAGGTGAAATGTCATGGTGTAATATTCTTGATTATCAAAAAACATATGATGAAAATTATAATCATGGTTATATATATGAAGTTGATTTAGTATACCCTGATGAAATAAAAGATAAAACAAAATATTTTCCTTTCTGTCCCGAAAACAAAATTCCTAATATAGAAGATTTTTCAGATTATCAAAAATCTTTAATTCCTAAAAAATACAGACCAACAAAAAAACTGATGTTAACACAAAGCAATAAAGGAAAGTATGTTGTTGAAGGAAGAATGCTAGATTGGTATTTAGATCATGGAATGATTCTCACCAAAATACATCGAAAACTATTTTATCAAAAATCTAAATGGTTAAAAAATTATATAGAGTTCAATATCGAAAAACGTAAAATAGCTAAAAGAAATAAAGATGATTTTGGAAACGTGTTCTTCAAATTAATGAATAATGCATTTTATGGTAAGACTTTAGAAAATGTGCGTAATAGACAAAATATTGAAATAGTTTATGATAAAGATAGGTTTCAAAATTTAACAAGGAAACCTACATATAAAAGAACTACTAGATTTAGTGATGAACTATGTACTGTACATTTACGTCGAATTAGCGTAAAACATGATAAGTTTAATTTTATAGGTTTCACTATATTAGAATTAGCTAAACTATTTATGTATAGATTTATATATGATTATTTAGCACCTGCTTATGGCAAAAACTATAAATTACACTTTACAGATACCGATTCTGTTTTCTTAGAATTAACAATACCGTATAATTCTTCACTTGATGAAGAAATTAATAAAATAAAAGATACCATCCATCCTTCTGATTTATGTAAAGTAAAAGATGAATTAGAAGGAAATGAAGATTTCATAACAGAAGCTATATTTTTAAAATCTAAATGTTATTGTTATAACACAACTAATAATATTAAAACACATAAAACATTAAAAGGAATTTCAAAGGCATCACTAGCTAATCAAATAACATTTCAAGACTATAAAAATGTATTATTTAATAATGAAATAAAAACAGCATGTAATTATAGACTTAATTCAAAAAAAACATAACATGTATTTAAAAGAAGAACATAAATTAGCATTAGATCCATTTGATGATAAAAGAAAAATTTTACCTGATGGAATAACTACTGAACCTTTTTAATTTTCTAATTTCTAAGATAGACAAATTTGATATACACATAAAATAAAAAATAATAAAATATTATAACACTATATTTGTATATTTTTTATCACTCGGTAAACAAATGTTCTATAACTCTATCATAAATTTTTTTATCAATATTAATTGTAATGAATCCATAATCTTTTGACCAAGCATTGTTACACGATTGTTTAAATTCATCTTTATTTCTTACACATAAATCTCTTAACAAATCACTTAAGTTTCTTGCATTTATTTCAAATAGTATAAATATATTTGCATTCTTTCTAATAACACTTCCGTCTAATGAATACATACTTTGTGTTAAATAAAAAACACTACAGTTATTATGTCTACCTCTTGTGAAATAATTTCTCTGAACTGACTGATTTCTATCATTAACACAATCATCAAAAATTACACAATGTTTCATTGTTTTATCTAGTTTACTAGGATCTTGCATATTACAACTATCATCTATTAGTTGTATCTTTATATGCTTATTTTTATTGGTTTCAACTAACTGATTATTTTTTGTTGCTTCTTCACACCACGAACTTATTTCTTCTTCATCTTCAGATTTTTCATATTCTTTGAATAATGAAGCAATTGCTGTTTTTTTAAGATTATTTTCAAATCCATATTTTAAAAATTGATAGACGGGTTGTTCTGCCGTTGTTGTATAAATTATAAGATTGTTATAATCCAAAAAATTTGGAGTCGTTAAAATTTTAAACAATAGATACGTTTTTCCACAACCTGATCTTCCACAAATAACTGACAAAACTTTATTAGATAAATTTGGATGATGATTAAATTTAAGTTTTTTTTTATTAAATGGAGGTAATTTACTCATTTTTTAATAAAAAAAATTTATTTTTATTTTTTTATTTTTTGTTTCTAAAGAAGAAGAAGAAAATTAAACTTCTCTAGCTTCGCGTAGGAGTTTATACCTCTCGAACCAAAAGATCTATCATAATCTCTTCACCTCCAAAATTTATTTCTTGTCCTTTCTCATCAGTGATTCTAATGTTAATGTTGTTAATAGTTTTTCTTGTAATAGGAAAATATATTAATGTTTGTGGAAATACATTTAATCTATAACCAATGGGTACAGTAAAAGCTGGAAAACTGAATATTAAATTTGAAAATTTACCATTTATATATCCTCCTTCAATAATGTCACAATGTACAACAATTGAATTTATTTCAGTTATTTTAGGAATCTTCTCACCTAAATGATAACCTTGACTATAGGTTTGTTTATTAAATCCTAATAGCTTTGACAATGATCTATCATGATTAAAATCAACTTGATGATTTTCGTCTAAAGTAAGAGAAAATTTATTAACTGCCGGTTCAACTGCAAAATGTAATTGTTTCTTTTCTTTAAATGGTATTCCTAAATGTCTCTTAATTTCATTTGATATTGATTCAACTTCGTAAGAACCAGGAAGAAAAGTTAGTACTTTCCACGTTTTGCCTTTATCAGTAGAATATCTAAATTGATCATTCACATCTTTGATAACGTTTTGAATAGTGTTAAATGTAGAGAAACTAGTCAATGCAATTTGATAATTTTTATTTTGTTCCAAATGTAGAATGGGTTCTAAATTACAAGTGTGTGATGAAGTAGTTGTTATAATTTTTAACGTCGTACTAAATTTTGATAAACCCAAAATCTCTGTTAGATTTTCTAAATGATTATTAATTTTGTCTAAATCTGCTGAACACATTTTTTTGTTAAAATTTTAAATAAATATTTTTTTATGAAATATTTTTTTATAAAAAATTAGAAACAACATATTTCAGCTACACTTTTATAATCCTCTTCATTTAGAATCTTCTTTTCTAACAGTCTTTTCAATATAGCATGAATTTCATTCAAACTAGAATTATGTCCTTCTTTTATTGCAGATATTAAAATATTTAATCTATTTAGTAATTCTTGTGGATCATCTGGTAAGAATATGGTTGTTTCTGTTTTCTGTTTTTCAGATAAACCTTTCCCTACTTTAACTCCCGTTGATAATAAATTTTCTAATTGTTTATAACGTCTTAGAGATTTTACTGCACCGACTCTGTCTAACATAGCTTTATATTTTATGAGATCTTCTACAGCATAATTATTTAAATCTGCTCCTCTTAAAAGATTAACAAAATTTCTATCTAAATTAAAAAGAGATTTATATGGTGAAAAAATTATACCTCGAAAAGGTTGTGGAAATATTTCTTTTTGACCGAGATAAAATCTAGGTATTGTTTTTCCATCTATAAATGAAATAGAATGTTCAAACTGCATAGATTTTGGTAATTTCTTATTAATGTTTGATTCTAGTAATCCATAGTCATCTAATATAGTTTTGTGCTCTGGATCTGTTATATCAATTTGTTTATCATTATTTGTACTTTCTTTTTCAAGAGTTTTAAATGGTTTCATAGTTTTTTCAAAATCAGTTTTTACTTGTTCGGTTTGCTGCATTTTTTCAAACATATCAGATTGAATACCAGCTTTTATCATTCTATGTTGAAGATGATTTTCTTTCATAATATTTCTTTGTTTTATTAACTCTTCTAATTGTTTTATTCTTTTAAAATTATCAGCTCTAATTTTATCCATTTTTAAAATATGATATTTGAATTTTGTGGTAACATTGGAATACAGCAAAAACATTTTACTGAACAAATTATTTTTTTATTGCTTTGTTGTTTGACATCTTTTCGTTTAAAGTTTTCTCGTTTAAAGGTTTCTCGTTTTAAGTTTTGTTTAATAAAGTTTTGTTTAATAAAGTTTTGCTTAAATTTTCGCTTAAAGTTTTTAGCTCTTCTAAAAAAAATTTGTCATTTTCTTCATTAGAAATTTTACCATCACTAGAAATTTTTCCATCCTTTTTATTTTTATCATCAACTTTTTCTGTCTGTGATTGAAATGATATTTGATTTACTTCATTAGCTATTTGATCAAATTTTTCAATCTCATCTAACGTAATAACATTATCATCACATACTCTTTGAAAGTAGTAATGTAGTTTATCATAGACTTCTTTAATATGTAAATGCTTAGTTTTTAATGATTTTCGTTTCTTAGTTATTAAAGATTTATCTAACATTGTAACAAGTGAAGTGCAAGTGCAAGTAAGGTGCAAAAACTCCCGTACCTGTTAAAGCTGTAGCAACTACTGGAATTACTAAAACACCTGAAGATATAACAATTGTCAAAGCACCTAAACTTATTGTTAAGAATATACCAATTCCTTGTGTTACATTCTTAACTTTAGACCATCTCCTTCTTAACTTTTATAATTCTCTAATCTTAATAATAATTGAGATTCCTTATCTTTCATATAACGTACTCTATCTTTGTGTTTTTCTTTGTTCATTTTTTCAATGTTAATCTTTTCAATGTCCATTAAAGTAGAACTACGTTCATATGATAACGAAGGATATATTCTTGAGGTTCCTTCCATTTCTGAAGTTCCTTCCACTTTTGTTTCTTCCATTTTTAAAGAAATATTATTAGTCACATGATATATTTTAAAAACCTGAAAGATGGATAAAATTCATGAATTTGAAATTCTCAACTTTTATGATTTTCGGTGTCCTGGAACGGTCATGATTTTCAAAGTAAAAATTGTAATTCTCAAATTTGAGATTCTTAACTTTTCTGATTTTTTCGGTGTCCTGGAACGGTCATGATTTTGGGAGTAAAAATTGTAATTCTCAAATTTGAGATTTCGAAAAATTTGAAAAATTGGGTATTTTTAAAAACGTCATAAATTCATGAATTTAGGTCTTCATAACCTGAAAAAGGGTTCAAATTCATGAATTTATGTCGTTTTTAAAAAGTACCATTTTTGAAAAAATGGTACTTTTTGAATGGACTAAATTCATGTATTTAGGTCTTAAAAACCTGAAAAAGGGTTCAAATTCATGAATTTATGTCGTTTTTAAAGATACCATTTTTTTGAATTTTATGGTGTCCTGGAACGGTCTTTTGCCCATTACTTCTAACCAGCTAAACTCAGAGTGAGAGAGTGGTTTGGATAGTGAACTACCATATAAATTATTTTGATCATAATACTTAAGATGGGTATGATCATTACCTACTGTTTCAGATTTTAACCTATGTTTATTTACAAATGTGAGACCACCGCGAATTCCTCGCTCAAATAAATTATACATCTCTGGATCTTGTAAGAGATGAATGGTCTCACCAGTCATTTTAAAAGCAGACTTAAATGACATGGCTGGCAGACTGACAAAGTGGACGGGATCTAACTTATCTTCTTCTAATGCCACTCGTCGAAACTCCTGAAATACATCAGACACCAAAAATACATCTAACTTAAGGTAGGCAATCATATATTCACCAAATGTATGGCAGTCAAATTTTATCAATGCCTCTTGAGCATGATCATAATCTTCGGTCTTACATTCTGCGCCGGTCAAATCATTTTTAAATTTATCTATGGGCGGAAGAGAAGTCTCGCCGAGTTTACTAATCGCATCAAAATATGCATATGGAAAGACTCCTTTCCGTGTGATGACTTCATCGGTTAGATTTGGATATTGTTTCTTAAGATTTTGTGTTAGTGGAAGAGACTTTAGATTTTGTACGAGAGAGGCCAGTGATGCAGTCATAAATTGGTAGGAATCTAAAAATTTTATATCAAAATAGACCGTCTTATTTTCTTTAGTTTTATCGACAGGCACTTTTGCTGTGATGGCCATAAACTTCTCTCTCGTTTGTGCTATTACATCAAGCTTCCACTCTTTCATTTGACCTAAACCTCCTTTTATTATCATATGGCTGTCGTAGCCCTTGAAATTATGGAAAATGACGGGTAATGTACGCCGTTTCATCCTAAGTGAAAAATTGCATTTTGAACAGAGTGCGTTTCTAAATTTACCAGTGATGTGATCATGGTCGCGCACTTTCTTAATCTTATCATCATCAAATGTTTTCCTACATTTGGGGCAAACGTTGCAACTATCAAATTTTGCTTGATCATCTGCTGTCATATGCAATGATCTGCGATAGAGTTCACCATCATACTTTTGTTGAAATTTTACAGCCTGTTCGAGGAATTGTAGGAATTGGTAAATACAATCCTCACCTTGCCAGACGTGCATTTTATTTTGCCTACTCCTAAAGTGATCATGCCATACTTCATAGCAGGAAATGGCTGCTGGCTTGTGGATGATATCATCGATATAGCATTCGATGTCAGCATAGATGACACGAAGAGGACTTAGTTCATCGCCATTCTCTCTATATGAAAACTCCTTATCTTTGGGCATGCGCTCCATTTGTAGTTTACCTCGCTTACACCATTCGTAATGAGTTTCAAATTTAGTTTTCCTCCTAAAGTGGCGAATACATCTGTCGCAGTAATATAACTCTCTACTAGAGTTTTCTAAGTGGTGTTATAAGCGAGAGATTTTGGGAATACCGCAGTAGTGCCATTCCTCACTATCATCCTGTTTTACTAATAACAGGTTTACTGTACGTTCATAACAACTCGAACGCGAGTTGTAGCGCACACCCTTCAATCCTTTTTCCCAAACATGGAGAACTATTTTGATGTTGTTCAATTTTTCAAATTTTTCTATATCTTTAATTTTCATATCGTCACTATTACAGTCATCGAAGTTTAATTCATTTTCCCACTGTTGATACTTACTCTTACGGTATCGGCTATACTGTACATCATTATAGTGGAGAATGGAGAGGACGGCATACTTAAAACATTGCGATTCGCAATCTACAGAAATGACTGCTGCTTTATTTCTTAAATTTTTCGGAAGTTTAAAGGAGCCTCGACCACTATGATTTCCTAATAAACTGATTTTAATCATGGCGGTCTCAATACCATCAAAAACGAGTCCACTATCACGCTCGTTAAATTTATCTATATCTAATTTTAACCCTTGGATATGAAAATTTATCCAAGACTCACAGTCTACAACCTCGGTTGCAGGAGAGGAGGGTATGTGAAACTCCAACCTCTCTATTATTTGTCCAGTATGGTGGTCGATTTTTACATATTTTATTTTGAGATAGATGAGCGCCTTCATTCTAAAATTGTCTAAGTTGTTGAAGAGCGCTTCTATCAATGATGAATTTTGATGAAACCATTCCTCAAAGTTAGCAATGGTTTCTGAGGAGTCCATCTGGTAGTTCCTCACTAAATTATTTATGGACACTTCAGTGAGTCGGATAGAGGAGGTGCTGTTAGTATAACTATCGTCACTGTGTGTATGTCGAAGTCTATGTGAAGATAGTTCAAAATGTGACTCAAAAGACTGAATGCATAAATCGCAAGAAAAGGAGACATCGTTAACAGAATCATCCCTACCTTCGGAGATTGATGCTGACTTAGGTCTACAAACACCTCGCTTGATGTGTCGGATGAGATCACGCTTCCTCGTGAAGATGTGTCCACAGTCAGCACATTCCCGATCGTTGCATTCCCGCGACAATGTTGATATGGACTCGCTCGAGATGGGACTGGTATCACCTGAAAGAGAAATCATTCTATCATCTCTGTTCAAGTCTCAGTGTATTGTTACAACCTACCTTGACTCAACAACTCTAAACTTTCCTCGAGAAGGGAGGGCGGTGGTGATGAAGTTGATGCCTAAAATTGAGGAAGATGCTATTAGCCACACGTTTGAGGGAGATGAATGAAGAAATTTTCAACTTACCATTTCAACGAAATCAAGTGTAAGGTTGATACTTCAACAAGATAGAGACTTCACTCAAATTTGGAATTCACTTGTACGCCTCAAATATAGAATTCGCCAGAGAACACTTCACTTATACGTCTCAAAGACAGAGCGAAATGATACGAATGTCACTTTGCATATATACTTTCATATTCATCATTCATTGGCTGTTCATTCTGATTGGTTGCTTGTTGATAGTTAAGAATTAGAAAACATTTCAAAGTCATTATTCACAGTCAACATGACAAGCCCTCCGACAACACCAAATACAAAATTCTCTTCTCCATGCTCAACACCAAAGGCGCTCGTTGCACCAAACGCTCCAACGAAGGGGAAGGTAGAGAAGGTGTACCGACTGGACAATATCAGAAAGTTATCATTACCAGCGGATGAGGAAGAGGAGAGTGTATGTGAGAAGGAGTGTCCCGACTTAACAGGCGTGAGGTGGAAGTATCTCCAGTACGATACTGACGATGTGATGGAGATCACCAGCACGAAATTCCTCCACCAATTATGGGAGTGGTACACCCCTAACTCCCAGCCACGAACTATGGCAGAGTGGGAGTATATTGACAAAGTGAGGCTCGCAGTGGAAGAACGATTAAAGCAACTGAACTGTTTTTGTTATCTATGTGAAGTCAGACTCTGGGACGATATTGACGATGAAGACCTTTTGAAATACATGCCATAATAAATTTTTATTTCGTATTATCTTTGCTTTCATACTGACTTACTTGAATGGGTTTTCAGTGGATGACTTAACCATGTATACGTTTTCATTTGGAAATAGTAGCACGCTTAGTCTAACTTGTAAATCTTATAACATTTCATATGGGCGATGTTGGTAGGTGAAATAGTGTTAAATAAAATTAAGATAGCTTACACTTCTGATACAGGGATAGCAATCGACTGCGATCCATGTGTAAAGAGCTTGTTAGACTGCGGAAGAGAGAAGTGTGTTATGTTGCGTGTGGCGCGTGAGTGTCCTCCCATTTCATTCCATTCATCAATTCGTCTCATTGATAGAGACAGGTAGAACTCATGGTTCTCATAACGTATGCAATGGAAAGTTTATAAGGCAACCTTCGACAGCTGGCTAAATGTCGCCCTGGCGCGAATGCATACTACGTTGAGACAGAGGCAATCACTTGCAAACATGACGCAGAGAGGTTTAACAAGATTGACCATTGCCGAATGTCCCTTGCGGTATACATAGCTACGGGTTTCACCGCCGCCCTTTACAGGAACGCCCGTCGAAAGGAAGTATTACACCGAACTTCATTTGCAACGTTCAAAGTAAACGTAAACGTTGCAACGTATCAAGTTGACTGATAGCAGATTCAACTTAATGATAGTATTCGCCAGTCCGAAGACTGCCCAGGGCAAACCGCGTGGAGGTTCTATCATGTCTTGCCCCATGGTGGCCCTTATGAGAGCCGTTGGTTCGTTCTCGTCGTATCTGAAAAATAGAAAGAAAATAGATGAAATTATGTTCAAGTGATAGAGATGATATTAACTTACCATAAGAGAAATTTAGCCCGTTCGTGACCCCTTCGATGGTGGTGGCTGAGGCAAGTACTTGGCCGACAGTTTTCGCTTCCGGTGGCGCAATTCTTTGATGTCGCCATCATGCTTGATGGAGACATGGATACAGCGCATCTCCGCCATTGCTCCCTCGTAGCATTCGAACGTGCTGTCGACATCCTCACTTTGCAGCAGAATGTCATCAACAATCCTGCTGTTGATAATTGGTAGGTGGAGTGTTGTTCTTCTCTCCTTGTGCTGCTCGTTCTCAACCATTTTCATTTTTAGTTGCTCAATCTTGAGCTTAAGCACCCCTTCTTGTGATTTTAAATTTTTAATATTTGCTGCCTGCTCTTCAACTCGCTTTTCACTTTGCAGTGCCCTATCCCGAAAAGCCTCCAAATTTATGACCTGCGTTTTGAGGTTCTTGATTTCCTGGACTTGAGCTTTCAGGTTAAAATTTTCACCTCTCAAAGTCTCGCATTCGTTTCTAAAGCGACTCAGCTCATCTTTCAATTTATTGAGCGGAAACTCCTGGCTAACTTTGGCAGCCTGATCGTCCTTATTCCAGGCTAAAGTTTGGGCTTTAATCCCCTTCAATTTTTTCGGGGAAGATTGGCTGATTGGCTTCGCTATTCCTTTAACGGGCACTACAACCTCCTCAGAGTCGGACTCGTCTGAGGTGTCTGAATCACTGCTTAGATCATTTCCTGTAGTCGGAACAGCAGGATCGGCTGTTATTGCATTCTGCAATTCTTCATTTCCTGTAGTCGGAACAGGAGGATCGGCTATTATTGCATTCTGCAATTCTTCATTTCCTGTAGTCGGAACAGGAGGATTTATGATATCTGCAATTGCATTCTGCAGTTCTTGATCCAAATCGACCAATTCAAAATAGGGGGCTATGATTTTGCCTATGTCCGAAGTTGTATAATTTGCGAACTTCACAACTGGACAGTTCTGATGCCTCTCATAAAATTTTTGGTGCTGCTTGCCTCTTAAAAACTTTTGGCAATGTGTACAGCCGGAAACAACACCTTTCTCAACATGAATGTGAGGCGTGTTCTTATATTTATTCAAGTGGCGTTTAAACTCACCACCTCTCTTCACTTCACCACAAGAGCACTTTTTAAACAGAAATTTTGAGTTGCCTCCCATATTCTGTAGAAGGAAAGATAAAATAGAATTACTGACAAGTAACATTGACAATCATTTTAAAAATACAACTAATATGTCATTCAATACTTGAGGATAGACAAGCTAGGCTGATGAATCCGTTACAGGCATTACTCAGAGGGGATCTTATCCCGACTCCAAGGCCTCGGCCCTCAAATCCAACCTCCCGCGGACAGAGCGTGCGTCATATCACTGTGTTGGTATTCGGACCCCGATTTTGACATGAAAACCGGTGGAGTTATTTACATCAGGAAGCAAGTCTCGAGCCGAAGCTCGCCTCTGACAACTTTATAAAGGTCTTTATTGAAATCAGAAGGTTTGAAAACCCCGAAAATCGTCAAAACTAGTGAATTTAAAATGTTCAACTTTTTAGCACTACTTACGACATTTTATAAGTAGTCTATCACTTAGGACAGGTCAATAGCGACCGAACCTTTTTTGAATCAAGTCAAACGGACTTGTAGAAGCAAAGTTACAAGCCTTTAAAGTTTAGGAGTCTTTTATGGCCTGGAGATGAAGGCCATCTCCTGGCGAACCTCTAAGTCTGACGGCTTAGCTGATATAAGCAATGCAATTTTCTAAGTCGGTTTCTTACAGAAACTCGGAATTTGGAATGTCCGAAGCTATCATCGGAGCTCAGAGAAACGACCTACCTTTGACAATCGTTCTCCTCTAAATGAAAAGTCTCTGTCGGTTCCCAGCTTATATAGTGTGTGGCGATCAGCTGATGACGTAATACCCATCATCCAAACACTAAAAACCCGTCTATCTCCGGTTCTAGTGCTCCGATTGAGCTGGAAATACTCCATTCCCATGTAGAATTTGACGCTGAATCCGAATCTGGCCTCCGTTTTCCCATCCGATGCTTCGTTTGGGCGCTACACACCAAAACGTCCCAAATTCTAACTCTGTCGTTTTTTCGAAAAATGTTGAAAATTTTTCTCTCCGATTGCCTTGAAACTCACCATACAGATAGAGAATTTCACGTTGATTCCAAATCTGAAATCCGTTTTCCAATCCGATGCTTCGTTTTGAAGCTACAGCTCAAAACGTCCCAAATTCTAACTCTGTCGTTTTTCGCCAATGTCCCAAAATCTTAAATGGCGTCTCACATCTAAACGAAGATAGATAGGAACAAGCCGATTCTTTCAGTGAATTTCTCACTCTTAGCTTTCAAACGAGCTATGGCACGACTAAATCCGTCCACTGGAAGCCAAAATCGAAGCGAGCTGTCCAGAGGGGGGGGACGTCAGCGAAAATTTTTTCTCTCCGATGGCGTTCAAATTCACCATACCGATGCAGAATTTCACGCTGAATCCGAATCCGGCCTCCGTTTTCTCATCCGACCACTCCTTCCCCACTCGAAACAGCCCATTTTACAACCCAACATTCAGCAGATTGCACGAAAAACATCACACACTATAGCCTCAAGACTAATCCTGGCGGTCGCCCAAGTCCACCACGACACTCTGTCGTTGCAGAGGGGGGGGGAGTCAGCGAACATTTTGTGAACGTGGACCAACCTGGCCGGCACACCACGACAGACTACAACCTCTGTCGTTCCAGAGGGGGGGGGGCGCCGGTCGAGTGTTTGTCACTTGCTTACTACTTTTCGATGTCAACAAAATGAGTACATGTCATTCGTTCAATAGAATATAGTTTCACTTTCTCGTTGTATTTCACTAAGAGAACGAGCGTGGCCATGAAACGATGAGAGTTTTCATTTTCAAATTCTCAGTACAACAGGTATAATCACCATAAATCCTATACTCCAAACTAGTATGAGTCGAAATTTCATGACGATCGGATGAATATTTGAGGAGAAATAAAAGTTTAAAATCTGGCGGTTTACGTGCGCCACCCTGTAGATTATGATCAATAATTACTCCGAGATCTTTATATTGATGAGTATGAGGAATGACAAACTGAGGAGATAGAATATAATTGGACCTAGAACAGACTTTTGAATAGCACCACTAAGAATGTCTCTGGGAAAAGATCTTGTTCCTTGTTACAGCTTCATTACGGTTATCAAAATAATTTCGAAATCATTTGATAAGATATTTATGAAAAGTATAGTATTCCATTTTCGAAATCAAACGATTGAGGGATATTCTTTCAGAAGCTTTAATGTAGTCCAAGAACAGAACATCTACATATCCCTTTTAATCAACTGTTTGCGCAAGGAATTCATAAAAACATAGACCTGCAGTATCCGTAGATTTTGTTGGTATAAATCCATGCTGCGATTGAGAAATGATCCTTATCTTGACAAAAAAATTCATGATAGACTGCCTTACAACATGCTCCGTTATACGACAAATCACACTCGATATAGATACAGGACTGTAATCAGAGATGAAAGATTTTGATCCAGATTTATGCTCGGGAGTAATTTGAACTGTTCTCCAGCCATCAGGCATAGTTCCAGTTTGAAATGACTTCCGAAAAATTCTGGATAAAAGCAGAGCGAACTTTGATATGCACTTTTCAACAATCAGGTATGATAGCCCGTTGTTGTCAACATTTGTGGAGTTTGGGAGATCTGACACAACATCTAAAATTTTCTGATTCGAAAATGAAGGTAGGATCATTTCATTATCAAATTTTTGTCTTATATCATCACAAATTGGCATACTGTTATCACAGAAAGAAGAGGCAAAAATAATGATTAAAACATTCTCCGATAGCCTTTGTGTCACTGTAAATGGCTCCCATAAAGTCGCAAATTGAATTTGGAAGTTGTTTCATTTTCAGCTTTTCATTTGCATGTTTGAAAAAGATTCCTTTGATCGAGGAGCATGTCTCTGCAATGTTCTGTTCATGTTGAATAACAGCTTTTCGAATGCCTCGGTCAAATTTCGGATTATAATTTTCAAATCAATTTTATTTTTCATCTTAGGATTTAGGCAAGGAGGGTTTCTCATACGGGCTCTGATTATGGAGTCCGTTCAACACCTCCCAGAAAAGGTTTGATGCATCTAGGCATAACTACGGGCTTCTAGGACATCCCCAGGTAGTTCGTTAACTTAAATAATGGTGACAGTAAAAATTTACATGAGTTTTACAAATAGTACTTGAATACTACTTACAAAATGTGAGTAATGTGAAAAATAAGTTGCTTTTGAAAATTCAAATTTTGAGCCATTTACTCTGAGAAATGGTGGCAACAATTTGTATCTAAGGAATTCTCTCAGCATAATCTTTCCGAATATGGTAGTAAAATTTGCATATAATGTTCAGATATGTCAATAAATTGTCATAGATAAAACATTGTTCCATGTTTCATCTATGACAATTTGTTCCTTCGGCATGAGCAGTTCATTTGACGACATGCACTTTTTGTGCAGTGAGACACAGTCAATCCAAGAAGACCGACTAGAGCTGGCTCATTTGTCGTTAATAATGGCTGTAGACTACTCTCCGTTATAGACTCCGTTGTATACTAATCCATCCATGTTCGATCGGTGATGGCAAGTTAAGCATAGCCTGCATGGCTGATTTCCATAAATGAATTTGGTAATTTACACGCTTAAGGTGTTGGGACAGGCAATCAGCGGTCGGTGGCAAATTTTCATTTATTTGACCTTTCTGGCAAAACAGCCAATACCTAAGGTGATTAAAATTTTTTAATATATTATTGTCGCAAGCATATATCGAACAAATGAAGGATTCGCTCTCATCTTTTGTGGCTTCATTAATCTTGATTTCATCTCCTAGTTGAATAAGTTCGTTATTGTTTGCTGTCATGTTAGTTAAAAGCTTTCTTTTTTCCAAGTCCAGAAATGTACTGGTATCACAACCTGTCAATGCATGCAGACCTGGCAACAGTGAACACACGTAAATCGGCTCCAAAATTTCCAACAACTCTATGTATGGGTATGCATCTAGCTCTATCCTTTACACCAGTTCGCATCTATAACTGGGTACATTGCATTTTTTCAAAGTGATGGATTCAGAGAACGTCAACATCTGTGTCAGGGGAGTGAACTATTATTCTGTTGTAATTTTTTGATGCATGTTTTCGTGTAATGTCAACCTCGTATCTGCTTCCTCATGGTCTGATATTAAATCTGGAAAGTCCTTACTACATCCTTCTGCTACTCTCACACATTCCATGGGATTTTTGAATCCGCCGCCAATGAATATTTCTTGTTCATCCTTCAAATATTCTGCACTATTTCACAAAACATCCCTGCCAAGAAAGCATTTAAGTTAGTCTTATTTTGTGAGCTGGAGATGTATTTTGACCATTGTTTAGAGTAGTAAGCAAGTGACAAACACCAGATAGCGCAAGATGGCCGCCATCGCTGACGTCCCCCCCCCTCTGGAACGACAGAGTGTCGTGGTCGGCCGCCGTGGTGCTTCGAGTCTGACTCCCCCCCCCCTCTGGAACGACAGAGGTTGTAGTCTGTCGTGGTGTGCCGGCCAGGTTGGTCCACGTTCACAAAATGTTCGCTGACTCCCCCCCCTCTGCAACGACAGAGTGTCGTGGTGGACTTGGGCGACCGCCAGGATTAGTCTTGAGGCTATAGTGTGTGATGTTTTTCGTGCAATCTGCTGAATGTTGGTTTGTAAAATGGGCTGTTTCGAGTGGGGAAGGAGTGGTCTGGACATCGCGTCCCCCATGTACCCCCTCTGGCTGCGCACATCCCCGGCGCGGGGTCGGTCGGTGGTTAGTAGATGAGGCGGATTTCGCGCGCGTATACGGCAGAGGCAAGACATCGCGCGAACGGTGGCGACGTGAGGAAACTCACATGTGGATGAGGAATTCCAGGGCGCCGGATGAGAAAACGGAGGCCAGGATCGGATTCAGCGTGAAATTCTGCATCGGTATGGTGAATTTGAACGCAATCGGAGAGAAAAAATTTTAGCTGACGTCCCCCCCCCCTCTGGACAGCTCGCTTCGATTTTCGGATTCCTAGGGGGACGGATTTAGTGGGCATGCTCGTGTGAGCGTATGTTTGTGGTATAAAATTACTATTGTGAGCGGTTGGTTGTTGTTGTTTTCGTTTTTACTTTGTTAGTGGTGTGGTTAGTTTAGTTGGTGAGGTATTTTGATAGTTGGGGTCGGGTTTGTTTGGTTGATGTAGTGCTGTTTTGTGGAGGGTGAGCTTGTTTGTATGTTTTTTAGGGATAAATTTTGAGGGGTCAAGATTTTGACGGTTGGGGTTTTCTATTGGTTGTTTGTTGTGTGTTAGTTTGTTGTTGTTGTAGGTGCCGTGGCATTTGAAGGTTTTATTTGTTTTGGTTTTGTGTGTTTTGGGTTAGTGTGGTTGGGTGGCGTGAGTTTTTTTTTGTGTTTTGTAATGGGGTTAAATTTATGGTGGTGTTTTATTTTTGTTTTGTTATGTGTTGTTGTTGTTGGTTGATTTGTTTATTTGTTGTGGTTTTTTGTTAAGTTGATTGTTTAGTGTCTCGGTTTCTTAGATTTTTTTATGTTTGGGTTTTATTATGGTAGGGGAGTGGTTTGTTTTGGCAGTGTTGGTTGTTGTGGGTATGGTGTCTTGTGTTAGTTTCGTTGGTTGTCGTTTTTTTGATTGTTGCGGTGTAGTTGTTATATTGATGTTACTTTCGATGTGGGGGGGGCCAGTTTTGTGTATATGGTTGGTTTTTTTGTTTATGGAGTTTAAGTGTGCGATGTGGTTTTGTTATTGGAAGTGGTGATGATAAGGAGTTTTGAAGGTTTTGAATGATAAGAGGGAGGTGTTAATTAAGAATAATTGAGTGGTATAAACATAAAATGTTAAATAATTATGAATATGAAGATTATGTGAGAAGAATTGTTGGCCAGTCGTGTATGCTCTCGCCTTCTCGCTCGCGCGCGGCCCCCACAAAAAAAGGGAGTAACGAGCTATGTAAAGAGAGAGAAACTTTGTGTTTTGTTGGGACTTTTTTGTGTGTGTGGTTGTGTCTTGGTTTTCTATTTTTTTGTGTTTTCTTTTCTGGAATGTTTGGTTTGTTTTGGTACTTGGTTGATGGAAGTTTAGTGGGGGTTAAATTTGGGTGGTGTTATGTATTAGTGGGAGGATGTGTTGTTGAGATTATTTTTTTGGAGTGTATTTTTGTTTTGTTGTGTGTTTAGGGTTATGGTAATGAGTAATTAAAGTATAAAAATTAATTTATGGGTAAGATATGAATATATAAATTATAAGTAAGAGTGGTGATGTGTATAGAGAGTTATGATTCATTGATAACGGATATACGAAAGTAAGTTTGATAGTGGGTATGACGTGGTTTATGAATGGATTAGTTATTGAGTTTAACTGGGTAAGATCAATAAAAGAGTGGTTAATGATAAGAGTTTAAAAAAAAGTGGTATAAAGTTTTGTATATGATTGTAAGAGTGGCTTTTTTGTGGATCTTGTTGGGAAGGAAGATTAATTATATTTTTAAAAGTTATAGCGATTTTGGTTAAAAAAATAAGGTTTTAAAGAATATAAGATTATATTAGTAGTTAGAACGACGTTTTCAAAGGTGTAGATAAGAGATTTCTTTTTGGTTTATAAAATAAATAAGATAGAATGTGGTAGGTAATAATTTATTAAAGATTTTGAAGAGAAGAATTTTTTGTCATATTTGAAAAAAGAGTTTTAAAGAAAAAAAGTAATATTTAATAAGGGGTGAAAGGTGTAAGAGTTTGTATCGTGTTGAAGTAAGAGTCTTCTGTGTTGATGAAATTATGAGGAAATTTAAGAGGAATGGGTTGTGTATATTATAGGTAAAGGTTCATATGACGTTTGGCTAAAAGATGTTTAATATATGTGTGTATAGTATGAGTTGCGGTAAGGCGAAGAGATGGGCGTTGACTTAGGGGGTATTTTTGTGGTTGTTGTATAACGTGTGAAGGTTTAGGATATTGTGCTAAAGATATAACTTAAGTGAGGTAAGAAATATAAGGGTTTATGATAAGTTGTTAATAACATTAAGATTAGTGGGAGTGAGGAGGGTTTGAATTTAAGAGTGGTAATTTAAAAAGATAAAGACAAAAAAGAGCTTTGAATAAAGGAGGGTGTTGCTTGGTGTGGTAAGAGTCGTAAAAAATAAGTAAAGAGCTTTAGCGTACAAATAAGTTAAAAAAGAAGATTGATAAAAGGCAATAATATATGAATAAATAAGGAAATAGAAAATAAAGACAAAGAACTATTAAGAGGAAAAGTTTAAAAATAAGATTTTAAATAAAATAAGAGTGCTTGTGTGCTAAAATGAAAAAGAGGACTTAAGATTGTGGGGTTATAAGAAAAAAAAAAAAAGAAAAAGAGTATGAAAGAGGTAATATGAATTTATAGTGGTGTAAAAAGGAGTGAGACAAAATTCACTGAAAGAATCGGCTTGTTCCTATCTGTCTTCGTTTAGATGTGAGACGCCATTAAATATTTTGGGACATTGGCGAAAAACGACAGAGTTAGAATTTGGGACGTTTTGGGCTGTAGCTTCAAAACGAAGCATCGGATTGGAAAACGGATTTCAGATTTGGAATCAGCGTGAAATTCTCTATCTGTATGATGAGTTTCATGTCAATCGGCGAGCAAAAATTTTCAACATTTTTCGAAAAAACGACAGAGTTAGAATTTGGGACGTTTTGGTGTGTAGCGCCCAAACGAAGCATCGGATGAGAAAACGGAGGCCAGATTCGGATTCTGCGTCAAATCCTACATGGAGCTGGGGTCTTTCCAGCTCAATCGGAGCACTAGAACCGTAGAGATAGACGGGATTATTTACGTGTTTGGATGATGGGTATTTTACGTTCCATCAGCTGATCGCCACACACTATATACCTGCTTGGATAACCGACAGAGACCTTTTCATTTAGACGAGATACGATTGTCAAGGTAGGTCGTTTCTCTGAGCTCCGATGATAGCTTCGGACATTCCAAATTCCGAGTTTCTTTGTAAGAAACCGGACTTCTTTAGAAAAATTTCATTGCTTATATCAGCTAAGCCGTCAGACTTAGAGGTTTCGCAGGAGGATGGGCCTTCGTCTCCAGCCCATAAAAGACCTCCTAAACTTTAAAGGCTTTGTAACTTGCTTCCTACAAGGTCGTTTGATTTGATTCAAAATAGGTTCGGTTCGCCGTGCGATTGGGACCTGCCCTAAGTGATAAACTACTTATAAAATGTCGTAAGTAGTGCTAAAAAGTTGAACATTTTAAATTCACTAGTTTTGGAGGTTTTCTGGGGTTTTCGACCTTGCTGAAGTCAATGAAAGCATTTTTAATGATGTCTGAGCCAGTCTTCTCATGGTATAAGCGGCTTTTCACTGAAAGCGGGCAAGACACGGAGAGTTTTGCTGTAATATTCCACTGACAGGGTGTTCCTTCGGGACGGCGGACGATGCCGTAGTGATAAGTGTGGCAAGGGAGTGTGTCATAGTTTAGACCGTAACCGCTGGGACAACTCATGTCTCATGTTGGGCATTTGACACAGTTCTCAACGTAGCACTTTCAACGCCAATCGGTTGAGTCTTAGCTATCTTGTCATGGGTGGCCTCTAAACATCTCCATCGCGAAACGCTGGTGAATCAAGCTCTCTACGGCTTGCTTATTCAAGCTGCTCTCAAAGTCTGTCAACCTCACTTTACCAACTTCTACAGGTTTTCAAGTCTGAGCCAGTCTTCTCATGGTATACAGCGGCCTTTTCACTGAAAGCGAGCAAGACACGGAGAGTTAGGAGTTTTTATTGCTGTAATATTCCACTGACAGGGTGTTCCTTTCGGGACGGGCGGGACGATGCCGTAGTGATAAGTGTGGCCGAAATGGGAGTGTGGTCATAGTTTAGACCGTAACCGCTGGGACAACTCATCATGTCTCATGTATGGGGCATTTGACATCAGTTCCCAACGTAGCACTTTGAACGAACAATTCGGTTGAGTCTCAGCTTTCTTGTCATGGGGTCTGGCCTCTAAAAACATCCTCCATTTGCAAAACGCTGGTTGAATCAAGCTCTCTACGGCTTGCCTTCAAGCTGCTCAAAAATATAGTCTGTCAACCCTCTTGCCAAACTCTACAGGTTTTCATGTCTGGCGAATACATTAATCATTAAGTTGAATCTGCTATTCAGTCAACTTGAACGTTGCAAATGAAGTTCGGTGTATATACTTCCCTTTCGACGGGCGTTCCTGTAAAGGGGCGGCGGTGAAACCCGTAGCTATGTATACCGCAAGGGACATTCGGCAATGGTCAATCTTGATTAACCTCTCTGCGTCATGTTTGCAAGTGATTGCCTCTGTCTCAACGTAGTATGCATATCTGCGACCAGTTCGACATTTAGGCCCAGACAGTTCGAAGTTTTTTGCCTTATAAACTTTCCATTGCATACGTTATGAGAACCATGAGTTCTACCTGTCTCTATCAATGAGACGAATTGATGAATGGAATGAAATGGGAGGACACTCACGCGCCACACGCAACATAACACACTTCTCTCTTCCGTAGTCTAACAAGCTCTTTACACATGGATCGCAGTCGATTGCTATCCCAGTATCAGAAGTGTAAGCTATCTTAATTTTATTTAACACTATTTCATCTACCAACATCGTCCAAATCAAAAAGTATACATGGTTAAATCATCCACTGAAGCCCCATTCAAGTAAGTCAGAAGAAAGCAAATGAAATTTACGAAATAAAAAATTTATTATGGCATGTATTTCAAAAGGTCCTTCATCGTCAATATCGTCCAGAGTCTGGCTTCACATAGATAACAAAAACAGTTCAGTTGCTTTAATCGTTCTTCCACTGCGAGCCTCACTTTGTCAATATACTCCCACCTCGCCATAGTTCGTGGCTGGGAGTTAGGGGTGTACACTCCCATAATTGGTGGAGGACTTTCGTGCTGGTGATCTCCATCACATCGTCAGTATCGTACTGGAGATACTTCCACCTCACGCCTGTTAAGTCGGGACACTCCTTCTCACATACACTCTCCTCTTCCTCATCCGCTGCAAATGATAACTTTCTGATATTGTCCAGTCGGTACACCTTCTCTACCTTCCCCTTCGTTGGAGCGTTTGGTGCAACGAGCGCCTTTGGTGTTGAGCATGGAGAAGAGAATTTTGTGTTTGGTGTTGTCGGAGGGCTTGTCATGTTGACTGTGAATAATGACTTTGAAATGTTTTCTAATTATTAAGTATCAACAAGCAACCAATCAGAATGAACAGCCAATGAATGATGAATATGAAAGTATATATGCAAAGTGACATTCGTGTCATTTCACTCTGTCTTTGAGACGTATAAGTGAAGTGTTTCTCTAGCGAATTCTGTATTATTTGAGGCGTACAAGTGAACTTCTCGTGAATTCCAAATTGTGAGTGAAGTCTATCTTGTTGAAGTATCAACCTTAAACATTGAATTTCGTTCAAATGGTAAGTTGAAGTTTTTTTCCTCTCTCATCTCCCTCAAACGTGTGGCTAATAGCATCTTCCTCAATTTCAGGCATCAACTTCATCACCAACGCCCTCCCTTCTCGAGGAAAGTTTAGAGTTATTGAGTCAAGGTAGGTTGTAACAATACACTGAGGCTTGAACAGAGATGATAGAATGATTTCTCTTTTCAGGTGATGTTGATGTTCCACCTCAGAACATTGTCGCGGGAATGGCAACGAGTGGACAATGGTGCTGACTGTGGGCACATCTTCACGAGGAAAATGGGTGATCTCATCCGACACATCAAGCGAGGTGTTTGTCGACCTAAGCCGGCATCAATCTCCGAAGGTGGGGATGATTCTGTTAACGTCGTCTCCTTTTCTTGCGACTTGTGCGCTCAGTCTTTCGAGACACGTTTTGAACTATCTTCGCACAGACTTCAACATACACACACGAACGATACCTACACCAACGGTACCTCCTCTATCCGACTCACTGAAGTGTCCATAAATAATTTAGTGAGGAACTACCAGATGGACTCCTCAGAAACCATTGCTAACTTTGAGGAATGGTTTCATCAAAATTCATCATTGATAGAAGCGCTCTTCAACAATTTAGACAATTTTAGGATGAAGGCGCTCATCTATCTTAAAAAAAAATATGTAAAAATCGACCACCATACTGGACAAATAATAGAGAGGTTGGAGTTTCACATACCCTCCTCTCTCCTGCAACCGAGGTTGTAGACTATGAGTCTTGATAAATTTTCACATCCAAGGATTAAAATTAAATATTGATAAATTTAACGAGCGCCGATAGCGGTTCATTTTTGATTGGCATTGAGTCCGCCTTATTAAAATCAGTTTATTAGGAAATCATAGTGGTCGAGGCTCCTTTAAACTTCCAAAAAATTTAAAAAAACAAAACAGCAGTCATCAATGTCGATTGCGAATCGCAATGTTTTAAATATGCTGTCCTCTCCATTCTCCACTATAATGACATCAATGCAAATCGAAATCGCACATATAAAGTATAACAGTGGGAGAATGAATTAAACTTCGATGACTGTAATAGTGACGATATGAAAATTAAAGATATAGAAAATTTGAAAAATTGAACAACATTAAAATAGTTCTCCATGTTTGGGGAAAAAAGGATTGAAGGGTGTGCGCTACAACTCGCGTTCGAGTTGTTATGAACTACAGTAAACCTGTTATTAGTAAAACAGGATGATAGTGAGGAATGGCACTACTGCGGTATTCCCAAAATCTCTCGCTTATACCACCACTTAGAAAACTCTAGTAGAGAGTTATATTACTGCGACAGATGTATTCGCCACTGTAGGAGGAAAACTAAATTTGAAACTCATTACGAATGGTGTAAGCGAGGTAAACTGCAAATGGAGCGCATGCCCAAAGATAAGGAGTTTTTCATATAGAGAGAATGGGCGATGAACTAAGTCCTCTTCGTGTCATCTATGCTGACATCGAATGTTATATCGATGTATAACATCCATCGACCAGCAGCCATTTCCTGCTATGAAGTATGGCATGATCACTTTAGGAGTAGGCAAAATAAAATGCGCGTCTGGCAAGGTGAGGATTGTATTTACCAATTCCTACAATTCCTCGAACAGGCTGTAAAATTTCAACAAAAGTATGATGGTGAACTCTATCGCAGATCATTGCATATGACAGCAGATGATCAAGCAAAATTTGATAGTTGCAACGTTTGCCCCAAATGTAGGAAAACATTTGATGATGATAAGATTAAGAAAGTGCGCGACCATGATCACATCACTGGTAAATTTAGAAACGCACTATGTTCAAAATGCAATTTTTCACTTAGGATGAAACGGCGTACATTACCCGTCATTTTCCATAATTTCAAGGGCTACGACAGCCATATGATAATAAAAGGAGGTTTTGGTCAAATGAAAGAGTGGAAGCTTGATGTAATAGCACAAACGAGAGAGAAGTTTATGGCCATGACAGCAAAAGTGCCCGTCGATAAAACTAAAGAAAATAAGACGGTCTATTTTGATATAAAATTTTTAGATTCCTACCAATTTATGACTGCATCACTGGCCTCTCTCGTACAAAATCTAAAGTCTCTTCCACTAACAATAAAAAATCTTAAGAAACAATATCCAAATCTAACCGATGAAGTCATCACACGGAAAGGAGTCTTCCCATATGCATATTTTGATGCGATTAGTAAACTCGGCGAGACTTCTCTTCCGCCCATAGATAAATTTAAAAATGATTTGACGGGCAGAATGTAGAGAGGACTATGATCATGCACAAGATGCATGGATAAAATTTGACTGCCATACATTTGGTGAATATATGATTGCCTATCTTAAGTTAGATGTATTTTTGCTGGCTGACGTATTTCCAGGAGTTTCGACGAGTGGCATTAGAAGAAGATAAGTTAGATCCCGTCCACTTTGTCAGTCTACCAGCCATGTCATTTAAGTCTGCTTTTAAAAATGACTGGTGAGACCATTCATCTCTTACAAGATCCAGAGATGTATAATTTATTTGAGCGAGGAATTCGCGGTGGTCTCACATTTGTAAATAAACATAGGTTAAAATCTGAAACAGTAGGTAAGGATCATATCAATCTTAAGTATTATGACCAAAATAATTTGTATGGTAGTTCATTAATCCAACCACTACCTCACTCTGAGTTTAGCTGGTTAGATGATAGTGAAAAATTCAAACATTTCTCCAACCCTTCTAACATACTAGCAATTCCAGATGAAGGAGATTGGGGATATTATTTTGAGATAGATCTAATCTATCCAAATAATATTAAACAAAAAAACCGTAGATTTTCCACTCGCACCCGAATCAGGCGAAGTGAGTAAAGATATGTTTTCCGACTTTATGAAACAATTTCATAAAGATTTAGAATCATGTGGACAACCCAAGTATAAGCCTTGCCGCAAACTTTTGCTCACTCAATATGATAAAGAAAACTATCTAGTCCACTTTAGCATCTTAAAATTTTATTTAGAATTGGGCATGATTTTAAAAAGAGTTCACCGCATTATTAAATTTAGACAGAAAGCCTTCCTCAAACCCTACATAGATAGTAAACAGTCAGAAACGTGCACTAGCCCAAAATAATTTTGAAAAAGATTTTTATAAATATAAGAACAACAGTCTATTTGGTAAGACGATGGAGGATGTTAGAAAGCGCGTAAACTACAAACTAGTCAATGATGATCAAAAGTATCACAAATTGACCTCATCACCTCTATTCATCGATAGAGACATTATCGATGGGGACCTTATAGGTGTTAAAATGATAAAATCTGAAGTTGAGTTGTGCAAACCCATCTATATTGGTCAAGCTGTACTAGATTACTCCAAGCTTGAAATGTATCAACTCTTCTATAAAATACTAAAACCGTGTCATCTCGTAAAAGAGGTTCGTTTGTTGGGTTGGTGACACAGATAGTTTTCTTCTTAGGTATTGCCACTCAAAAAGATTTAAATTTCAATGAAGTAGGAAAATCTTTAGAAAAGATATTTTGATACATCAAATTATCCTACTGATCATCCACTATAACTCCATCAAAAAATAAGGCAAAACTTGGCTTGCTTTAAGGATGAGAACAGCAGGGAAGGAGATAGCTGAAATGATTCTCCTCCGCCCTAAAATGTATTCTATGAAATTAAAGGATAGTGATGATAGCATTAAGCGTGCTAAAGGCATATCAAGAGCATTGGTCTCTAACATGAAAACATAAAAATTTCAAGGGAAAGCCTATAGAAATAAAAATATAACGTTTGTCAATATGACAATCTTAAAATCTAAGTCGCATGAGATCAAAACTCATACTTTTAGGAAACGGGCGCTTTCAGCATGGGAGGATAACAGGTGCTGGTTAGAACACAACATATCTCTTTCACATGGTCATCCTGATACAGGCATACCACCACCCAAAAGAATTAAACCCACACTACCACATTCAGGAGACGTCTTAGCATAATCATCCTTAACTTAGTATTTTGATGTTGATTTCTGTAGATAAACATTGTTGTTTTATGTATCGCATGAGATTGTTTTTTCCTTGTGAATATGTGTCCACATCTGTACATTCCCCATGTGATGACTTTTCCACTGAAAGACATTTTTCCTATCCCTGTATATTTCCACCCTTCACGAAGTAAAAAGACTTTTTGTATATAACAATGTTTATTGAAGTGCGCTCATGTATATATTTTCAGTGGATGTTGTATAAAGTCTATTGCTTCACATTCATGTACATATTTCAATAAATGTTGTATAAAGACTTCACTTTGTTTTCCGAAACACTAAAGTTATGAGGGATTTAGTATCTTTCACGTGGATGCACTCTTGTAAACCATTGGTAATTTTGATAGCAATAGAGGGTATAGTTTGTTTGATGACGGGATGATAGAAAATAGATTCAAACATCTTCTCGACTATTCCATATGAAGCGTCTTTATCATGAATGAAATCACGTAAAATGTATTCTTTTTTCTCACCAACAGAAATAGGTAGAATCAAATCACTTTGAATGTAAAAGTGCTGTTCATGTTTATCAAGTGTCATTGGTGTTTCTATACCAATCGTATGCGCAGCAGCAAACACTGTTTGTAGCATTGAAAAACCAAAGAGTTTTTTCAAATTTTTACTCAATTGACATTGAATGTCATCACCCAGTTTCAGAACAACGCGTTGATTTTCAATTGAAAACGAAATGTGGTGTGTCTTTACATCATATTTACTTTTCATCACATGCTTCAACTTCTGTTGTATATAAGGATTTACTACATGAATGAAGCTTTCAATTGTATGATATAGACGCGGGCATTATATTGATATGCAACTTTAGTCTTCATAAGACTGGTAAATTTTCTTGATGCGATCGCCATAGATGTCCACCCACCATTCATCATTAACTGAATCAGCTTTAGTGTGATATTCATGAGAAGCATACACCACACCGCTTCCAATAATAGGTGTATAATGTCTTACAAAATGACGCAAGGTTGGAGAGAAATAAACTGTAAAGTTGTCATTATATTTCTGAATAACCAACTTATTTTTGTCCGCCATAATTTTCTCTCCATACTTCTTACCCCACAGTCTCATTCCATCGTTTTACTAACTCAATAAGTGATAAAGGTTGAACACCACGCTTTTTCAAAATGATGCGTTCTTCGCATTCTACAACATCTTCATCAAATATTTTAAATCTATAATGAAATTTGTTGATTCGATTTGAATAAACTTTTTTAACATTTGCAGTAGCAATTGACGTTAGATGTAGTCCATGACCAAAACCAAGATGTGGATAGAATTCATTATCCAACCTCAGCGTAAGACCTTTAGTAAAAGAATGAAAGCGGAGGAGGAACTGTCTCCCACTCCAATGATAGATAGTAAACTCATAAGCTTTCTGATTTTTATTCTTCATGATGGAAGTATTACCACTGTTGAATGCCTTAATAATTTTCTCATTCCCAAATGGTTCATAAGAATCTGATTTTATCTGAATCCATTCATAGTTCCACTTTCCATCTGATGTTAAATTGTATGGGAACTGGAATGCATTATTCATCGTTATTCCATCATGGGTGCGAGGAGTCAATATCATTTCTTCCAAATCATTCACATTCTGAATATTGCTATCATAGCAAATACTAGAAACGCCAACCTCCCATTCACCTTCTAAATGCAGTGGGCGATTTAATTCTACTCGATAGTCTGATGGTTTATTTTTTGGGAAATTTATTCATAGAAGCATTACTGGGCAAGTAGATTAGAAACGAGTCCTTATTTTCACTTTCCATATTATTCACATTGGAAAAATATATTAGCATACGTTTGCATTAACTCTTCATTCGGAAATGGAGTGTGATACTTGTCACAGCATCTTTATGAAAAGGAATCAACGCACCAGCATCGTCATAAATGGCAATATCAATTTGTGGGATGTAGTTTGATTTCAGCTTTGTATAATGCACTTTCTTGAAAGTATGCTCAGATAAAATACTGCAGCTTTTTGGCTGGTATGGTATCATTGCTAGCAATGGAGCTTCAACATCTCCCACACGTACATCTTCACCAATATTGGAATATATCTGAAAATAGTTAATACGACGCGATAGCGACATGTCTGCGCTAGCTTTGGTTACAGTACCACTTTTAAAGATATTTTGATCAAAACCCAAAATGTCCATTAGAGTTTTATCCATAATTAGTTCAATACCTTTTCCACTTATAGTGAGAGACAAAGTACCTTCTTTTTTCAGAAAATGAAATATGTTGCTCATTAATCACTTCATTTAAATAATCTACAACCAAATTAACCGAAGTAATAATGCGAGGCATCAACACTCTTGTTTCATGTAAGATACCACCTAAAGGCTCTACAAACTTTATGTATAAAGATACGGTCCATTCTGTATCAAATTGATTTGAACTTTCACATGGTAAATGTTGCATATCAGATTTTTCCATGAACAGCTGCAGAAAGATGTCGTAAGAACTGATGAAAATCTTTTGAACAAACTAATACTAGATCATCATCATTTAATTTTAGCTTATTGCAATATGATTAGATGATTTAATATAAGTCAATGTTGCCACTTGTTTACCATCAACTCGAAGGAGATAATTAAATTTCTTCAATAATGTTTTCAGGAGTCATGTTTGTCTTTCTTGGCTTAATCACAATCTTCTTCACCAACGTCTTCTCATTTCTTGGAATAAGATCTACATAATAAGCTTCCTCTCGATATATTAACTGTTTATGACCACTTATGTGGTAATTAACGTTAAAATTATCATAGCTTGTTAAGGCGCTAGCGAGGTAACCTAAATCATATTTCTTAAACTTGGACTTAAACCAACAATCCAATCTTTCTCAACTACATGATGTACATAATTATAATCATCATTGTGCGGAGTAAATTGGACAATATGTTTACACGCTTTATTCAAGAAATCATATATAAACTTTTTACATGATAAGAGATCTTTCTTTGGCCACTGTGGAATGTATACTCGGCACCCCTTTTCACATTGATAAGCAGCTGTACGCCTCATATTAATAGTCATCACCTCATGATCAAAAGTATAGACACAGTTGCTATAAACAAGTTGAGTGACACCCACTTCCCAATTTCCATTTAGCTGTTGTGCATGATCAATGGGAGTAGAAAAGAGTGCAGCTCGATTACTAGTAAATCTCTTTGTAGCCGCATTGCTAAGCAAAATATGATAAAACGACATTTTTATATTGCTGATCTGCAACTTTGCATAACATCATGAAGACTTGGATTTTGGACTCTCTACAATATATCAGAGTTGATCGTGATGGAAACGTACATTTCAAAAATTCTCATGGTCATACATCAAGAGGAATTACATTAACATGGCGACAATTTGTCAACCTCAATGATATCATGAGGGATTTGGAATATTTTGAAACATTAAGATTCATCTCCTTGGGTGATCAAGTTTGGCTTCAACATTACAGAAATGAAATTCAAATCTACCATTCTCATTCCGCAAACTGTTTCTCATTTCGCAAATACAATTGGGAGGAGTATAGAAGATACATACATCGCTCCATCATGACATTTATTCGTCGTGAGTTCATCGCCCTACTATGCAAATCTTAATCAGACATGACTACCACGCATCATGAGTTGGAAATTAGATTCCCTACAACGTATTGAAACGGATCATGATCGAAAAGTCTATTTCAAAGATTCAACTGGAAATGTGAGAAGAGAGTTTGCTTTATCTTATCGTCATTTTCAATCTCTACATCATATCATGAAGGACTTGAAATACTTCTATATGAAAAGACATTCACGTATTGGAAATCGCATCTGGCTGCGCGTCAACAATCGGCGAATTCAACTCTATCATTCCCAACTTCATACTAACTTCACATTTCATCAAGGTAGTTGGGAAAAGTATAAAAGGAAGGTACATCGCTCAATTTACTCATTCTTTCATCATGAAGCGCCATCGCTACACCATCGTCAACATTCTCCGTCGCTTCAGAACTCTACACCAAAATCGATCTCACAACATTACACCAACAGCTTCCCAAACAGCAAGTATTACCCGGGGCCGACCTCAAATGTTAGTGGTGAAGATGAACAATTCACGGAATCTTCAACTCTTCCCAAATGGGACTGTACAGATTCTCGGCGCCTTTTTCTCATTCATCGGCGCAGTCAATGCGCTTAGAGCTACAAAGACTACTACGTCGGATATGGAAGAGGGAGAGGTGTGTGATGTCGAATCTGACTGTGGACAATATGGTGATCTCTACTCAATTGAGTGACAGTCTATCATTTTTGAAGATTCGTACCAGCAGTTACAATTTGTGTTATGAACCCGAACTTTTTCCTGCAGCTCTCATTAGTTTTTGGTTGCCTGTGCATGTGGCAATCTTTCATAATAGTAAAGTGATCATTACTGGACTAAAATCTCATGTACAAGCAAATGTGATCCTAGACTATCTCATTGAGTATGTACGTACCCAGCGGATTGTAAAATAAAAAACAAATTTTTTTCCAACATGATGTTTTTTATTTCAAATCATGATAGAACTTACAAATCATTTTTTCATTAGAGGATGGATTACATGAAAAGTTTTGAATAACAGATGCAAATCGAGATACATGTAAACGTTTTAAGATGAAGTACAGTACAAAAGCACCACCACACCACGTTGATGAAAGTGGATGTTGTAGTATGCGTTCATTTCGCTGATATTGACGCGTATGTTTTCTCAACCACTGCTGTGTTGGTATATTTGGAGGTTGAGCAAGAGAGTCAAATAGTTCACCCACGTCGGTCTTCTCCAATAAAGATCGCTTTCCCAATGCTCACACCGCCTAAATTTGCGAATGAGTGTTTAGCACAATAAAGATGGGATAGTGATTTACTGCAGGTGGTAAGGTATCGAGTGAATAGACATTATCGAAAGATTTCAACGTTGCTTCGTCTGCATTACGCTGCACTTTAGTCTTAATATCGTCAGCAGTCAACCAACTCATTAACGATTATACTGAAGAATCACGTCACGATACTTTGTAATTTCAATATTTGAATCGAAGACTGCATAAATTAATACATTGATCGTCTCAGGTAGTGTTCTTTTGAACGTCAAATCCAAACGAATATTATGAGGCACGTTCGCTTGACGATAGGGTGCACTAATATCGCTGTCAGCAGTCAAATCAAATGCATAAATAGTATATCCACTCTTAAACTCTTTTCATAGTCAGTCCGTTGGTGTCATCCGTATTGTAAAAGCCAAAGACATCCATAAAATCAACATAACTGCGCATAAATTGATCCGAAGCAAAATCTGGTTTGTAGGGTGGACCAGATGGACTCACACCATTTACACGTAAAGCAATTTCACTTAACTGATTGTGTTTAAAATTGAAAGGATTCTTCTTTATATTACCATTAAATGCATCATTTTCAACCATTGCCACCATGAGGAGCTTCGGTGCTTCCGATGGAAAGAGGCCATCTTTCATGAAAATCTTTTGATCTTTCGGAATTGTAAAGGTGAGAAGCTTTGTATGCTGAACGGGGTAAATGGCATTTTGGCGGTTAAGGCCTTCGGCATGCCCTCTAATGACACTTGGATTCGGTACTACTCGACGAATGTAAAGTGCAATATCTTCCACATGAATTCTAAAATTGTCAACTTTAGCAAATGCATTCAGCGCAAATTCCAGGCTTATTCAATGTCAGCTTGAGTCGCATGCTGGTATTACACAGTAAAAACTTTGACTGTCTAAAGAAGTCTAAATTTAGCGGACCATATAGCTGACATACTCTACTATCTTTAATCATAGCAGATCGCTTTACAAAGCCGATTTTGTTTCAACATCAAATTTTTCTGCTTCATCTCTGTACCATCCCATGGCTTCCATATGACTTTTTTGTGCTGCTGGATGAAACTGTGATACATGATTGAAATATGATTTATAGGGATAATCGCTTTGACCACCTTCCACCTGCTGCTCTCCAATCGTTAGAGAAACATCGCGAAGTAATGTAGTCAATGGTAAATTGTTCAGTCCAACTTTATGTGTTATCGTCAATAGCAGTTCCATCTGCTTGCTGAATTCTAAACCTCAAATCAAGCATCGCATAACTCAAATCTATGTAGTCATCACTACCACCAGGAATAACAAATTCAAATCGGGCCAGCATTCTCAGCTGTTCGAGGATGATAATCTACAATACTTGAACTAAGAATATCTGTCTGTATGGCTTGTTGATCGAACAAACAAAAAACCGGAAGTTTTACACTCCATGATTAGAAGTTATAGCAGCGTCGTCGTTTAGCGCCTGATGAAATGATTAGAGCCTCTGCGACGTTTGCGTAAATGCCTTTTGACTGAAGATCGCACCTTACCAGCTCCGCGATGTTTCCTCCTTCCTTTATTCTTTCGTTTAGGTGATTTCTTTCCTTGAGTAACACCAGCAATGGTCTGCTTCAATGTTTTTAAACCGCGTTCCTTCCCACGATTCAACAAACTGCTCTTAAAACTTCTACCTCTGGAAAGATCACTAGCAACATCACCAGCAAAGCCAACGGCATTACTTAAAACATTTCGTTTTAAAGTCTACCGACATTGGATATGAGAGGTGCTACAACAGATTTCAGTGCACCAAGTATGCTACCTCCACGTTGGCGGCGAGCACCGATGTAAATTTGTCCTCCTCCACTTACATAGGAGGGTCGTGAATAAAATGAGGCAGTTGGATTCATAGCTCAAACCCTAAACATTGTTAGTTACAACTTTGCATGAATCACTGTCGATCACTTAGATGAAAGATGTCGGCACGACGCATCCAAGAGTTCATACTTGAAGGATAACCCAGTCATTTAACAAGACACCATTCTTCACCTTGCCGTTTTTTACATCGAATGATTTTCTCTACCAAATATGTTTCACTTTCAGTGACTACCTCAATCTCATCGCGGTAAAAGCTACCCTCAATTTCTTCATTATCGTAATCTTTCAACTTGTAGGTGGTCGGAGAGTCTTTTTGATTAATCCATGGATACTGTAAATACTCCTCTGTCCAATTTCGGAAAGGTACCCTTTAGCAAAAACACTTTTCACTTTTGAGATACGAACTTTATCGCCAATTTTCACATCACTTTTCACATGAGTGCGTTTACGTTGGAATGATTCGCGCACTTTATCTACATTGTTAGCAGTTACATCTACTGGTCTGAGTCCAATAGAACGATGGATAGAGTGATTGTAGGCATGGAGTGTATCTTGTAGAACCTTTGTCCAATTTTGTGTCAAGTTGGCAGTAAAATGTCGCCACAAGCGATTTTTTATTTGTGCGATTAAAACGTTCAACGAGTGCAGCTTTATAAGCACTCTTTACAATAAACAAACTCAATGTCATCCCTCTCAAATAATCTTGTCACATGCTGATTTTCAAACTCTTGTCCTTGATCACTCTGAATTCTTTTTGGAATGCGACCTTCTCGAAAAATTGTTTGGAATGCTTTTGCTACTCCTTTCCCTTCTTTAGTTTTTAAAGGTTGAGCCCACGCATAACGCGAGAAAATATCAATGACGGTTAAAATAAAAATTATTGCGCCGAGTTATGTTATGTTTTGAAATGGAGGCGACATCGCACAAATCTGCTTGACACTGTTCATCGATGTCATGAACAATATAATGGCGGGTGCGGTACTTCTTTTTCGCTTGTTTGTGGAGTGTATAGGTAGCCTGACCCTTTAACCATCGTTTCACTTGTGATTGTGGAAGACCACTCGCTTTTGATAATTTCTTGATAGATGCAAATCCTGCAGGATGTTTTACATCATAATAGATTGACTTCAAACGTTCAGTCGATGACGACTGACTCTTTTTCCTCCTTCTCATCTTTTTGTTTTCTTGCCTTTCTACATTTACCAACAACTACAGCATTTAAGCTTTAGCGGTTTTGCGATCGTGTTCACATTGCTTAGGGGTTTCATTATGAGAGCTGGCGCAGCAAGTGCAAGTGACAACGACATTCACCTCTGGCGCTCATTACATGGCAAGCAACACATCTGCTTTCATATTAATAGTCTGAGAACATGTATTTCCTAGGAGGAGCTGTTTTACGTTTTCCTTTTACCAGTTTTAGTGGCGATGTAGATCTACGTCGAGTTCTTCCTCTTGTTTGCTTAGTGAGTGTGGGAGGGGATGTAGCAGGTGACGACTTAAACCAATTTGTTGGCATTTTCATCGTCTGAAGCATTGGAGCAAGTAGTAGCCACTGTTGAATCAAGTTCTTTCAATGTCTCATTATTCAAAAGCAAATTTTTGGTACAGTTATGTTTTTTTCATAGTTTATGAAACGTATGACCAACCAGGTGGAAACATAGCCCTGGACGGCGCTTTCTACGTGTCGCATACTGAATCATAGTCTTCATAACGTGAAGCATCAATCACTTTTATTTTCATCTGTAATGATTTCTCTCTATCATTTACATTGAGATGGGGTTTCAATACTATGAAAAGGAATATGGCATGTGCGCGAGATGCTAAGGTGTAGCAGTCGATACAGAGTACGCATCTTATTCTTCAAGTTGTTTAAATTGCTAACAGTTTCCGATTGTGAATAATACAGCACGATGGTGGATCGATTTGATGTGAACATTTTTGCTGATAATCTATTTCGTTCCTACTCATTTGATTGCAAGAGGTTGCTTTACTTGCTGCATGGCAGTCAATTGTACATATTCATCCTGAGGAATAACAATCATGCGAGAATAAGAACTCATAGTTTGTTGATAATCATGGGAGTTTTCAAAATATCACTTCGAAATCTAAATTCTTCCGGACACTCTTGCGTTTTAGTCAATGATAAGTAACCGTATGGTTTTTGCAGTAGCTGCTTGAAATTTTTCAATTTAAGGCTTTTGATCCCTCTGGGTGCAACTTGTCGCGCTAAAATTTCAAATTGACTCTCTTATTTATCTCGCGGATTCTTGAAAATAGCATAATAGTGTGTATTCAGGTTTCGTGTACGAGCTTCTTTTCCATCAGGAAACAAATTTTGTGTGATATAGATGATAAAGCACCTTTTATGGTGTGCTGCGCGAGTGAACATATCTGTAACATCTTTTGAATTCTTACTTTCTTTTAATAAATCATCCAATACAACAACATCATTAGACTGAAGTTTATCCACTGGAATAATTCCTTCATGTCGAATAAAGTTGCGACTTTGTCAATTCCTGAAACAGCGTCGTAGACGGATACGGTTGATAAATACCATAACACCATATCAATCGATTGATAGGTTCCTTAAACAACTCCCTTCTTTTATCCAATAAATTCAGCGTGAAAACAGTTTTACCTGCATGAGATGGACCTGATACAGTCAGAACTTTATCACATTGAAGTCTGAATTGGAAATCCATTTTATTACTTTGAGATTCAACATTTGCATAATTAACGCATGTAGTTAGAGCCAAAGATATTACCCAATAGGTTGCCCACGGCAGGAGCAATCATTGGAAGTATTGCTGAAAGGAAACGCCCTTT